>JANHFX010028205.1:56293-69349 GCA_027560015.1 Chloroceryle amazona
AGGAAGAAATTCTTCACTGAGAGAGTGGTTAGGCACTGGAACAAGCTGCCCAGGGAGGTAGTGGAGTCATCATCCCTGGAGGGGTTTAAAAAACTAGTAGATATAGTACTCAAAGATATGGTCTAATAGACAGATAGATGTTAGGATGAAGGTTGGACTTGATGATCCTAGAGGTCCTTTCCAACCCTAATGATTCGATGATTCTATTCTATGATTCATGTTCGATTGCTCTAGCACTAACTATAGTGTTGAGTCTTCTTACGTTATCAACATGTTTGCCTGGAGGACATCTTCCTCCACACATGAGACCCATTCTTCTTCTGGATGCACACGTTCTTTGGTGCCATCTCAGAGCACTCCCACATGAGATAGATGCTTGGAAGTGCCTACAATGTTGTCGAGCCAAGTTTTAATTGGGGGAAACTACCTACAAGTCTATTTGAAAGGTCTGTCTCAAGATCCTAGATGGGGAGGGTTGGACTGGGTAAACTAATTGTTTTACTGAACTGAGGAGACAAACCCTGAAGCTACCCTGATGCTACCAGAAGGGAAAGCTGCCCTGCAATGAATCTGCACGCTTCACCTGGCTGGGCTGCATCTGCACAAGGGATGGTGGATTTTTAAAGCAAGCTTTAGCTCAGTGCTGTAAGGTAGAAAATATTGCAGCTTCATGGAGTAGGTCCTAGAGGGGTTCCTGTATTTGAATCTTCCAGCAGATGAGACCACCTTACAAGCAGATGGACAGATGGTGTCTCCAAGGGGCAACTCTGCAGCAAGTTCCACAAGCACTCTCATTTCCTCTTTTGTGCGCTATTATCCCACAGCAGAAGACTGAAAAGTCACTTGCACCCTACACCCAATCTGGACAAGAGAGTGATAGGGTCCATTCTCTGGTACTGAGACTGAACATGAACCCAGCTGCAGGGTCAGGTCAAGCTCACATAGCTAAATGCTCAACACAGGGCGGCTCCTATGGTGATGTCTTCTGGCAGTCACCCTTGCTATCTTCTGCTGTGTTTACAGGAATGGGTTTGGAGGGTCGTAGCTGGCCCAGGCTAAGAACATGCTAGAGACTGCTTGAGCAGTTGAACAGTATAGACCGTCACATTCCTGTGTCCAGGCCTCGGTGATGCTTAATTTATTGGCACAAACACAGCAACAGGCCACTCCCGGCCCACTCTCCGGTTCCTCAGCTGGGAGCTATGGGGACTGACTGTCAGCTGCTCAGTGTTCCCTGGTGTGCCTTGTCTTGACTGCAGAGCTTCCAGAGAATCTCCTTAAACCAGAACCTAAACCAGCTGTGTCAGACTGGTGTGAACATTGCTGCTGGCATAGCATTCCTGGACTGTTCTGGAGGCAGATCTACTTAACATCTACTTGCAGAGACCCACCAGTCTGTCAGTTATTTTGGGTGAGGACCCAGAATTGGGAAGCCACCAGATCCAAGAGGGACCTCAGACTTCAGAAGTGATGTGCTGAACGTACCAGGGACAGGGCTAAGGAGCTGGCAAATCTGGGCACGGCTGACCTAGAGTCTGCCAGAGAAAGAGATTAACTTGGAGACATCAGAAGTCCTTGCTGACCTCAGAGGAGGAGTGCTTCAGCATGAAGGTTCATTCATAGCAACCCAGGACTGCATGGAGCAGGATTCCCCACCTGATCCCTGTGCTGACAGAGTCATGGCAGCTATCTGGTTTCTTGGCTCAGCAGGGGAAAGAGGGGTGATGTGCGTGAGTGCTTCCTCCAGCTTATGAGTATACCTTTGGCAGGGCTCCCACCAGGGCTGGGCAAGCTGGCTGGCTTCTGGTTTCATCCTGACCCTAGCTACAGGCAGGGGAGAGAGTAAACCACTGGAATGAGAGACAAGAGCCTTTCTTCACCACCACCTGCAGACCCCTGGCACCCTTTGCCCAGCCCTTATAATTCTGGCATGGAAAAGCTCAGATGGAAAACCTGGGGCTGAAGGCCCACATCCCCACAGTGGATGAAACACCAGTGACAGATCACCATGATTTGATGAAAAAGAATGGCATTAAAAATACTTTCTACATGCTGATGTGAGAAGGTGTGGTACACAATATAAACTCTTGAAAGAAGCTCCAGCATCCAGTATAACCCCACACAACTGTCCTGAGCTTTGATTTCTAATCCCAGGAATTAATAAAATAAAAAAATAAAATAGAGAAAGCTGTAGCAACAGAAATAGCTCTGCATCCCCCCACCCCTTTACAACATTAAATATGGGGGTAAATAACACTCTGGGAATGAGAATGTCTCAAAGAAAAAAGTTATACTTTGCTATTAAACCAGATATATTCAGACCTTTCATCATGAAGCTTCTGAGGATCTCTGACAAACATCTGAGTAAGGGCTTTGTTTGCTTTCTGCTTTGCTTTTAATCTCCCCCGTTCTCATCCGTGGTTCTCCAGAGCATAAGAACCAGGGGCCAAATGCTCTGAAGCAGCAATTCCCATGTCAGCTAAGGGGAGCTGCAGCTGCGTGAGCAGCAGGGAAGGACAGGTCTCTGAAGTTATTAGTATAAGCTTAGTCCCACTTTGCAGCGACATCCTATTAAAAAATGCAACTCGAACCAAAATAAATAAATAAATAATGTCTAAAACCAACACACACACACACAACATCCCCACCCAAAACCATAAAAAACACACACTCCGTACTCTTCCTCTGGCATCTAGCAAATGAGACAACAACAACTCCGCTCAGAAAAGTTCCCTGATGTGCCTGTCATCAACATCATATGTTGTTGTTTTCTGTTTCGTTTTGTGGGGGTTTTTTTATATTATTATTATTTTGCTTTCTACAACTACTACAACTATGACATTTTCCATGTTTTATTTTGCATATGTGATCTAGAGTTCACTTACTGTTAGATGCTGGAACAGCCATGCCCTCATGATATTTGTGGCTACTTTGGGAAAGATGCCACGCTTTTTATGTCGCTTTTTGTCCTTATCTGGATCATCATCATCACCTGTGCTGGGGGAAGCTACACTGTTGTCCAAGCCGTCACCTGTAAATATAGTGAATCAAATTTTGACTTATGCTACCTTTATATACTTCAGCCGAAGCCTGGCTTTGGGTATAAACTGCATGAATATTTAAATGAGGTATAAATTCTTTAACACCGTAATTCACCAGGGATCAAGGGTATGGGAAAGGAAGGGTCTCAAGACTGCATCAGCCCCATTTTGGTTTATCCTGAAGGATAGAGTGGCCATTTCTGTCACTGTAACCCGAAACAAAAAGTGCTTTAAAAAAAAAAAAATTAAAAACTTTTGCAAGCATCCAGCTTGCAAAGGTGGAAATGGTGGCTTTTCTTCACGCTAGGTCACCTCCCAAAAATTCACTCCAATCTGCTACACTTCAGTTGAGATGGCAACTAGGAAAAGTATTGATGGTGTCCCACCCCCAAGATGTGTGTGAAGCTGGGTGCCCCCATCCCGCGCTGGGATCTGAAAAGTGGAGTGAATGCAGCTCTCTTGCAACATCGTATTCTCTCCCCAGATTCAGAAATAACCAGAGGATTGGGACCTTGCTATACTGTCTTTTACAGACATTCGACTTCCCCTGACATTTTGATGGGAAGTGGGTAGCTAAATGGCCTCCCCTCTTCCCAGCCCCAGCTGAAAGAAACTCATAGTGGGAGAGGTAGGTACCAATTTGACATACACCGTAGGAATTAACACCCCGCTTTGTGCCAGGGTGCCATATCCCTAATAGGTGTATGCGCCCGTTAAACAATAACTGATCCAGAATCAATTTCCTTAATGCAGAGGAGGTCTCAGAGAGTTCTCATCACATTAGCAACATATCTATGGGAGGATGTAAGTGCATAGCAGCCAACTTGGCTCTGTGCTGTTGGGCTACCTGTCAAAGCAAAACAGAAGTTGCAGTACCCAGCCAGTTTGCATGCAATTTTTGTTTCAAACCCTGAAAGCGGTTTATATACAAGTCCACAGAGCAAATCAGCCTTTGCATTCTCTGTGTGTGGGTTGAACAGTATATCCCAGCTTCCAAGGACACATTTGTAGCAACATGGAGTTGTGATGCTATTAGCCAAGTGTTTTTTACATCCCCAGGCAAGAATGATCAAGAAAGTCATCTGAATTGGGCTGAATCAAAACTCTCTCTGTTAGGAATAAAAATTAAAAAAAAAACAAAAAAAAATGCAGACTAACAAAATTCTGATTTGTTAAACAGCATTCAGCACACACACACAAAAAAAGAGTTATTATTACTGTTATATTTTTAGTACCTTACTGACCATGGCAAATTTATAATTGTCCTTATGACTTGGCCTGTCTCTTTAATGAACTGGTAACCTTGGGTAGTTATAGAAACAAACAAGATTTTTATGAAGAAATCAGATATCCGACAAATTCTTTGAAAGGACAGTATGTAAAAAAAAAGGCTTTTATACAGAGAAGCAATTCACCATATAAAATAATAATTCATAAAAGAAACATGAGCAAAGGAAACAACTCAACAGCATTTAAAATTCCACGGGCTAATACACTTTCTGTCTGTGAGAGGCAAACAAGGAAAAGAAAAGTATTACACATTCATTGATTAAAAATGAAAAGCTTCTAACCTAATGACACTGCCTTTCACCACCTCCTTGCAATCGTCCACCCACCCTCTGTCCCCCTCCACATTTATTTTTTTTTTTTCCTAAAAACACACTCTCTTCTCATTTCAAACCCCCTTCAGATTAATTTAGCAGGCATTGCCTCGTGCCTGATGGGAGGAGGACTCATTGATAATTTATGGAAATATCTACTATAATCCAAGGGAGATGACTTTTTTTTTCCAGCTTTGTGCATCAATAGATAATCAAGGCCTTCAAGCAGCCTTAGCTTCCCATTACCTCGGGCAAGAGAATTCCTGAAAGCATGCCTCCGGGGCACCTGAATTATATCCTCCATTAGGAGAGGAAAAGCTTTCTGCATTCCACCTATAACACTCCCCAGAACCTTTCCTGTTTATTTCTGCTGTATGAAAGCAGAAGCATTAGGAACAGGATTTTTTAAGTGAAGACTTATGTAGATACAATGGAGAAACCTTTCAAGCGTGAGCCAGATCACCTCCTTCAATCCCTGGCGGTGACCTATCCCAAATAAAAGGTTTCTGTTACATCATTAGCTCAAGCCAAAACCAGCCTTGGCTTAATGCACAGTTTGTTCTTCCTACTGTTTTTAGGCAAATACTGCTACTTTACTCCCATCTGGGAGGGAAATTACACTGCTGGGCTGTAATCTAAGACAAGATTTTCATTGGAAGCAAATGCTTTCAATCCAGTGTAAATACTGGTGCATGTTCAGAAAAGCCTAAAACAATAAACCTTGGCCCCATCCAACACAAGTTAGAGAAAGTGAAAGTCAGAGAGAGAATAAGAAAACACCCAGCTACCCTAAGACCAAAAGCTTTCCTACACTTTTATGAATTGTTTAACCTCTTCCACTTTTTTTTTTTTTTAATGGAAAATAGATCCCGTAAAGACCAAAACCACAGAGAGAAGTCTAAATGGTAAATTGTGGATTTTAGTATTTCCATCTATTTTGCAACTTGATACATTCACCGCTGTGAGGTCTCCAGAGATTCCCCTCCTTTTTTTTTTCTTTTCTGTTATTTCTTTTTTTTTTTTCTTTCCTCAATTTTCCTATTTTTAAAGATCACTAAAACAAACTTGAAGCACCACTGACCAGCCACATGGTAGCAGCTACGAACCGCAGTTGTAAAATGTCAGTGGTGACGCTGTTCCTGAAGTTGACTTCTCCTGCCGCCAAATGAAGGCGAACTGAAAAGGTGGAAATAATCATAGAAATGATGCTAGTCCATAAACAAGCTTACAGCCTCATTAGTATAGCAGGAGGCTCCACTGGGTGATTTATGCTTGTTTTGCCCATGCCATGAGGAAATGCCATAGGGCAACTTTAGCCAGCTGCTAATGGTTTCTGACAGCTTCTTAGCAACTAGCGCAAGCAACGCTGTGGCGTTTGCTAGTGACAGAAACTGAAAATGTCATATTATCTGCCCATGTGTCATGAAGTCCGTGTGGCAATTAACTAGTAGGCCAGTGACTGAGGGGCCAGAGGCTCTTCAAAATGGCCCATGGCTATTCGGGGGCCAGAGCAGGCACATCGCTCCCGTTTATGATGCACATATGCATGGCCGTATGCACGATCTGCGTCATGCTCCCTCCATCTCTATCACCCATGAGTTTGGTCCACACAGATCCTTTGTCCATGGAGAGACTCTGGCTCACTTTCTCTTTAGGCACGGTGTGACATTATCAGAGGAACTGCAAGTAATCTGTCTTGATATGATGGTTGGAAATGGCACTTTAATTGGCAATACCTGATTCTGTGGTTTTGAGCGCTGGATCTAAAGGTGCTAGCTGTTTTTCTGCTTGCTCGCAAATTAGTCTAAAAGAATTTAAGATCACTGAAGCAGACTTGAAGCCTGTCAAATTGCTAGGAGCACAGCAACTAGATGCTATTATGAAAAAAAAAAAAAAAACAACAACAAAAAATAAAACCAACCAAACAACAAAAAAAACAACCTGCCCCCCCCCCCCAAAAAATGAAAAAACCCTACTAACCCAGAGCCTGTAAGGAGCAGGAGGAGACCCCAGGCTCTGCATGCCTGTTCCCCAGCAAGCAAAACCAGGCACTATATGTCAAACTGTCAAACCTTTCAGCGTGGTCATTTGCCCTTTCAAATAATATTTAAGAATTGTTTTTACACAATTTTTTACAGGCCATGGTCTAGTGAAAGAGGCCAACCAACAAAGAAAGGAATTTGTACTACAATTCGTCCATGGACGATTTCTTGCCAGACCTGGACCAGTCCCCATGGCGCGAGGCAGGTGACCTGTGGCAGCTCCCCGGCTGTTAGGGAGCTCCGATTTCAAACGCCCTTGACTCCAGTGTCCCAGAGTTGCCTATTTAAGCACACCCAGGCATTTAGGCTGTGCTATCTTGTTCCTTTCAAGAAAGGATAAAGCAGCATTTATCATATTCTGCTCTGCTGAATGGGTCAGGCTGCCTGTGCCAGCAGGGCCTCCTCTCACCGCATTCTCCCTCCTGCTGCTATCACCTCTTACAACTTCCCTTCCCCTCCCACTCCCCCCAACACTGGAGGCAGAAGCAGCAATGGGCAATGGAGTTTACAGCAGCTCCCAGAGTGGGTAACGCTCTCTTTGTCCGGGGTGACCTGTTATAAACCTTTGTTGACAAAGACCAGCTTGGCACATACGCTGGCCTTCAGCAGCCATGGCCATCACAGGAGTTAGGTGGTGATTCAAAGCCTCCCTCGCTTCCACACCAAACCAAAATTAAACGTCATCACTGCATCGTCAGAAAGGCAGGCAGCATCGCATAGCGTGGCAACTTTCCACCACCCCAGGTCCTAATCTGTCCTCAGACCTCAACCATAGAAGCTGTCCAGGTACAACAAATATAGTCACTGTTGCAAGTCAGGGACATTTCAGAAAGTTTGGAAGGTCAGACGTCCTAAAACCCCCAGCCCTTTGCTCAACTACAAAATCCATGCCTCTCTAGACAGCTCTTTAGATGAACATCCTCAAACAATTTTAAGTGAACAGAAATCTCAGCAGTTAAATGTTAAATACAGCTTTACTACAACTCTTCACCAGACGCAACAGGTTATTTCTCAGTGCACATAGCCCCATCCAAGGATCAAGTCTGTATTTGGAGTACAAATATTTTTTATATCAAAGAAAAATATACTATTCTTAAAAAGCCTTCTTCCTATACCTCTGTTGCACTTTTGAGAGATGTTTTGGGGTCAACTGTTCAGTTTGTTGGGAGGGGGCATGAGGTGGGCACCAGCTTTGGTGAGGTCCACCAAACCACAGAATGAGCACCACCTTCCAGCTTTTACAGTCCACTCATAGATAAGCACCTAAACCCACTGCTTTAAGCAGTTCATGGATGAAAATGTGAAAGCCTTACCCCGAAGCCTTTGGAAAGACTTAGATATGCTTTTAAGTGGACTGACTAAATCTGTGTCCTGTAAAAGTTCCCTGTGTTGAACTGATGTTTCCAAATCTCTCCTGATAAAAGCAGCTTCTGACTCCCAGAACTTTATGGATTGCACTTACTTTTGCATTTAATAAGCTAATATGATTTATATATCTGCTGTGTTTGGACAAAACCTTTTGACTGTACTAGAGTTGCAATGTTTTCAGTGTTATGAATTGAAACATCTAAGATGATGCCCCAAAGTTTGTGGGTTTTTCGGTAGTGTGATTTCTTTAAAATTCTATCATGATTTTTTTTTTTTTGAAGCACTTAGATACAAGTTCCTCAAATTCCTGCTTCTGCTAGCATGAGAAATCCTACATTATCTAAGCTAAATATTTAACCATTCACTGTCCATTCACAGCTCTGTTGGTTCCTTTTTTATTTTTAATCCCTCCAAGAACCGAAATCTCTTTAGTAACCTCTCCAGGTAACTGGAAAGCAGGATTCATTAATAATTTTAAGGAACATAATGTACTAGAGAGTGGCAAAATTACTTTGCTTAACCTCTCTCCGTGGCTCTGTGCTAATTTAGAGTAACTATGATTAATTTCCACACCTTTACCTATGTTATTCCTTACAGAAACACATCTCCAGTTTGCTGGATACCCACACATCCACCATGTTGACTTTTTTTCAGACCAAAACCAAGCCTACGTGTGAAATGTAATTTTCCTACAAGGTACAAAATCATGAGCTCTCAAAAAACAGGCCCAAGAAAGCAACAAGTTTGGGTTTTTTGGTTTTGTATGTTTGGGTTTTTTTCTCTGAATTAAGAGCAAGAGAGAAGGAATTTGACACAATCTACTGTTCACAGGACTTAAAATGAGGATCGTCATTTCAGACTACCAGCATTGAATGGACTTGCGCAATTAAAGAAGAATATGACAGTTTTTGAGTTTTGGGGTTTTGGTTTGTTTTTTTATTAATTTCTGACACAGCCAGCTCCAACTTGGCAAAGGAACATGGTGAGCAAAAGTCACACCCAAATGACTCTGACATGAGTCAGGGTGGATAATATACTTGACTACAAGTATAGGAAGACAAGATCACTACCCAGGAATGATCTTTCCTCCTTAGAGCAAGGAGGGGTAAGGAGGCAAGCTAAGCAGCAGCAGGGGCTGAGTGCTCAGGTATGCCAGGAGAGAGCTGGGAGGTACTGGCACAGTTTGGGGATGCACACCCATCTGGCAATCCAAGCTGTATCTACTTGTTGAGGAGAACTAGAATTTTTGACAGGGAAAAGCCTGTGAGTTCAGAGATTTCCCAAAAAAATACATTATTTTAAGATTTACACACAAACATGCACATGTAACATTAACCCAGCGTGACTGCTGTCAACCTGCCAATACCCAAGCAAGGCATATGAACTAAGGATGGGACTACCAGCAAAAAAAATGTGAGAAAGCAATTTATTTTTCAGGAAAACATTTTCTATTAGTTTGGATCCATGACTAGTCAGGTATGATGGAAGCACGCACTCCAGAAGTTCCTGAGGCAAATGGCAATCATATCAGTGCACTGAATGGCTTAAAGAACAACCCCCCCCCCAAAAAAAAAAAAAAGTTTACAATGATGATGTAAGGTCTGCTTGTGAATTTGGAACGTGGTATTGACAAGGGACCAATTTATTTTTCCTTATTCCTTAAGGAAAAGACCTTCTCAAATATACTTAAAAGTTACCGAGGAACAAGAAGGTTGAAAATGAGCATTAGCAAAGAACAAATACCACGTGTTTGGGTTTGCACACCTCTCTTAAGGAGATGCAGTGCATGCTTCATGCAAGGATTCAGACCATGACATAAACAGCAGGAGGTTGTCAGTCACAGCTAGTACCCTTATTTACAAGATACTAAAGGAAACAGTTGAAAAATATCCTACACAAATATTCATAGATAACCTGGACGAGTAGAAATTACACTCTAGCATTTGACAAATTTTCAAAGTTTTTTTTCTTGAATCATTGTGCTTTGTTCTTTAGGGACAGGAGCACCTTTTTGTAGTAACTTGATCCTACTTTTTGACTTGAATTCCCTTCAGGCAAGCAACAAGCAAATTAGCAGTCTATGCAAAGAGCATTGATGAATAGGGGGAAAACCCCACAGATTTTACTCATTTTCATTTGTTCAGCAGTTTTTTCCAGCTAACACAAAGGAAACTTCTCTTGCACAACATAGCACTTCTTAATGGGGTTCAGAAAACTCTGCTTTTACAGGTAATTTGTGCAATATTTCTGGAGCCACACATCTATGTGCTGAATGAAATACTGAAAAGAAAGCAAATCATTGTATGGGAAGCAAACAACTTTCTGCTGCCAGCAAATTAAGTTTACTTTGAGCAGTTGGAAGCAAATACCCTACAGAAAAGTATCTGGTTAAACAGAAAAATATCCTGCTTTAACCAAGAATGGTAAAAAGCTTAAACAGGTTGTTTTGGTTTGGGTTTTTTTTCCTAACCTAAAAGCCAGCATGATGACCCTACCACTCCTTGGGAAAAGCTGTGTGTTTTTAGTCATTCTTTCATTTTGTTGAAATATAGGTTTGGTGGTTTGTTTTTTTTTCTTAAGCCTGTTCTTTCTGACCTCAGCAGGAGAGCTGGCTGTGCCTGATAAAGGTCCCACCAGTTGCATTCTCCATGACAAGTAAACCCCATATGGCTGAGACACAGGTAAATCCACCGTTGGATTCAGTTGGACCTACCCCCTTGCAAAGCAGGAGGAGCACAGGGCTGTTCTGTCATGGGGTAAGTATGCCAAACTAATACCCCAAATGGCTGTAGATCAGCATCTGTAAATTTCTATAGCTCCTTAACAACTGGTTCTATCTTTGTGTTTATCCAGCTCCTAAGACACTTGACTCTTGGACTGAGCACAAGCAGCTGTAAGAGGCTCAAACCAAAGATCAGAAACGTATTATGTATAAACTAAGGGATTCATTATCTGTAGAAACAGTTTATTACAGTAGAGCATTTAAGTAGGGTTCCTTCCCCAAACACAGCTAAATTGCCCTGAGCCCTGCCTGCATGCTTGCTCGAGAGGAGATGATGCTGTAGAACTCATGTTTTACAACAGAAAATACGTGCCAGAACCTTGACACTGTGCAAACCATTCAAAATTAAGATTTTCTATTAAAAAAGTGTGTTCCTTTTTAAAACTAATCATTAGGCAAGATAAACCAATATGCTTGGGATTGTTGAACCAAATTACAGCATTTTATTTCAGACCAATTCAAGACCAAAAAATGATGGCCCAAGCTGCAGTGTGTCCTGCAGGAGCTATATAGTTCAGACACTGTTTGCCCCAAATCCTCTTTAGCAGGGCTCGTTTCTATATGTCACAGCAGTCATATAACCATAATGAGTTGGAGAGAATTGATCTAGCTACAGCTCAGGCAAGTTAAGATTCATTACCTACCACGACCACAAGGAGGTATACCAACTGGAAGTTTCCATGTGGTTTGTGTCAAGTGAGAGTTCTTGCTGATATGCGATGTATTTTCTTCTACTTCTGTCACCCATTTTAAAGTAGCATCAAAACCAATGTCTAGTTATTTTCCCTGTTCCATGTCTGACAATGAAAATCAAGACACCATTCAAAGAAAACTAAGATTAAACTTCACTTTGCATGCCATGGTGGTACCACTAACTCTATTTTCCCCAAATACAGTGGTGACTTTGCAATTGCAAAAGGCAGAATTAAAAGGATGAGAATACAATGCCCCCATGTCATCTATCTTCCCTCTTTTGAGAGTAACAAAAATCTCAGCTGGCATTGCCAGTGCTTAAGAAAACACCTATCATCTCATACAAACTTGTAAGGATCTGCCTGGTGCAGAAAATCGCAGCCATTAAACCCTCTTGACTGGGCTGTTAGTGAAAAGAAATTTGGCTTGGAACTTAAGGCACAAATTAGTTATTTCTTTTAGTTATTTACACAATTTAGTTATTTCTTCATACTTACAACAAGAGGAAGATGATTTTGATTTCTTATGGAGGGCTAATCCAAAAACACATCCGAAACAGCCTGAAGGTTGCTGACGCAGGACCTGCTATCTCACAGCTATGGAAAGGAGGGCAAAGAGGAAGGCTGGACATGTCCACCTAGAAAAATCATTTCCACGAGGTGTATTTGAGATCTGGTAGAAATTAGATACCCGTGTGGTGGTCTGAACTACTGGGCAGAGTGCGGCGAAACAATAGGGACTTGGGAATCTTCCAGTAGCTGGGCTCCATATGAACAGGACCCAAAACTGTACTCTTCTTTTCTAAGCAAATGATAGGATTTGCAATCATGACTGAATGGACAGCATTCAAATCACACCATGAGTTTCCTTCTCACCCTGCCCTAGAGCTGCCTGGGGTGCTCAGAAGCAGCCTGCTTCAGTCCCCAAAGACAAATCCTGATGCTACCACACATATAATCAACTCAGAAAAAAACCCACCTTAATTACAAAAGACGCATCCTCTGTCAGACCTTTTAAGGGAAGGGTGTAGAGAGCGTGAATAATGTTTTTCTTGTGCTGTTGCCACTTATCCTTATTGCCTGGTGCCCTGATTCCACTGCTCTTGCTCTTCCTGCTAAAGCCAGTCGCTCTGGAGGGCCTGTGACAATAGCAGGAGGCTGCTCCTCAGGAAAGAGGTGTGGGAGCCAAAAGGAGATAAGTAGATTTGACAGAGCCAAGCTCACACAGAATTTTCTTCCACTTGACTGTCCACGTCCTGCGCTGATGAGGTGGTGCTTAAAAAAGACCACAATGGAAAAGAAGAAACCTGAAGTCAGTCTGTAGAGCAGAGGCGCTGTGGTGTCGGTGGGCAGGAATGCTGCTGCCACTCATATGGCTCCTGTTGCCCTCCACTCAGCATGGTGAGCAGGAGAGGGGTGCCTTCAGAAGTCATCTCCCACCACCTTGCCTGCGGCTCCAGTAGGCAGCACCTGGTAGAGCACAGTTCTAGAGATGGAGGGTACCCAAGGGTGTCCTTCTGTAGCAACCAA
>JANHFX010028206.1:10054-71926 GCA_027560015.1 Chloroceryle amazona
AAGGTGGGGCTTGAGGAGGCTCTGAGCACCCTGCTCTAGTTGAGGATGGCCCTGCTCTCAGCAGGGGGGGTGGACCAGATGACCTCTGGAGGTCCCTTCCCACCCAGACATTTCTGTGATTCTATGGGGCGCGTAGACCCCTCCAGTCTCTGTGGCTGGGATACAGCAGAGACCCCCCAAAATAAGAAAAAGGGCTAAAAATTGTTTCCTAGTACCACACATGCGTGGGGCAAGCAAGACATCTTCTCTTTCTTTCTCATTATCTTCATTTACAACACACACTTTTGCAGTGCTGTGTTTCCAGTTGTACCTGCTATGTGATCCCTGGGAAAAAAAATGTGCTGCAAGACAGAGGCAACCACAGACTTCAGCTCTGAGAAGAAAAATTGCCCATGCAAAGATGTTTCTCCAGCTCTGCGAGCCTATGGGACAGATCTCTGTAAACTGCTAGTGAAATAGAGCCGCTTTTGAGCAGATCAGTAGGCTCTGGCACAGGAGGATGCCTTTCTTAGGTGTGATTATTAGACGTGGAGAAATAAAGAGCTGATTTCCTGCACCTCTGAAGGCAAACGTAGCTCGGCCGTGACTTTCAGCACTGCTGCTGGAGTCCTGCACACTGGCTACATCTCCCTTGGTAGCAGCAGGGGTTGCTTTGCAGCTGTAAACCCATTACAGCTGGATTTTGTGGTTCCTCTTAAACATTTGACAAGGTTTATTTTAGGGTGTTAAGGCATGCAACAAGAGCTTCCTAGCAGGGGGGACAATTTTTCCATCTCATCTTCTTGTTCCCTTCCCATTCTATTTTCTCCTCATGCTCACCTGCCCCCACCCTCGCCTCCTGCTTGGGAGGAGCACTGTCTGTCCTGCCCAGCCACACAGCCTGGGCTGGAAGGCAGGAGTCCTTCAGGTGACAAGAAATTGCTTCCCGTGACAGGAGGCAAAGCCTTTGTGATGTGCCTCTCTGCTCTTCTTCAGAGGTGGTGGGAATACCAGTGGAGCTACGCAGTGGTGGCGGTGAAGACTGGGGAGTTCCAGTTGCATCTTGCTGCTGGTTCGTGTCCTGTATCTTGGCTGAACTGTGAAATCTCTCAGTCCCCTGGTGTTAGCTGGTGATTTTGAGACTTGGCCGATACAGGTGAGTGAAACCTGAAGACTCCCTGAGGACTGTTCTCCAGCCTTTGGATGTGAAAGATCAGAAGATTTTTTACAACCCTGGTTTCACTGCCTCATTGGAAGAAACAATGAAGAAGTTTTCAGGGCACATTAAACCCAGACAGAGCGTGGTATTACAGAGGTTCCAGTTCAGGCAGCGGGTGCAACTGCCAGGTGAAACCTTTACAACCTTTGCTTTGGCACTCCAGGAGTTGGCATCGGTCTGTGCTTTTGGCTGTTGGCAGGAGGAGCTGATCCTGGACCAGTTAATCGACAAGGCAGCAGACTGGCGAATTCGGGAGAAGCTCTTGATGGAACTTGATACGTTGACTCTGGCCCAGGCCGTGGAGCTGGGATCACAGATGGAGAGAGTGTTGCAGAAAACTTGCCCTGGGTTTATTTCAGTTCCGACAAAGCAGCGGGAGAACTGGAGCTGCACTTGTAAAATCTGGAAGACAAGAAACGGTGATTGTTGTAATCAATGGTACTACTGGGCACAGAAAAAATTCCCTGCTCTTGCAGCAAAGTATGACCCAGAGAAGCAAAATCAACTCATCACACCCTGTCACAACCCGCTGTCATCTGCACCAGTTACGGGAAGGCAGCACTTGGGCTGGCAGCTGAGATGTCCTGCCACTTCCGATACAAAACCCGGGAGAGACGGGAACTTCAAGGTAGGCTGTTGATAGCAAAGTGCCTGGGAAACCATCAGAAAACTAAACTAACCTCGTGACCAAAACTGAACCTGGGGTGAGACTGTTCAACCTGTGGATCTGTGCTTATACAGAGTCCTAACCCTAGACTAAGCTGCAGTCCTCCAGGTTCTACTGCACTACTAGAACACTGAAATCAATGCCTTTCCTTTCTGGACTGAAGGTATTGGCTGCCAGGTGTTGTGCGCGGTGACTTTTGCTTTTTGCCTTATGCAAGACTAAATTCTTGGTTGAAGGCTGTTGGTGAGGTCTTAAGAATTGTGAAAGAGGTGTCTGCACTGGTTCTGGTGTATTGTTGTGTTGGCTGGAGGCTTCTACTAAAAGAGCTGGCACGGGAATAATGTTATCGATGGAGTCTTGAACTTGGTACTCAACGAGGCTCTCTTCTGCCTGGAGAAAATCTTAATCCTTTGTAACACATAGGAACAGAACTAATTGCTGTTAGAGTTAAGATTTGTGGCAACTTCCATCGCTCCAGAGCTGTTGTGCACTGGAATAGAGTGGCTGTGTGATGAGGTTTCAGATTTATATAGAATGAAGATCATGAATAATAACATAGAAGGAGGGGACAGGCCAATGGCCATCACAAATTGGAGTCCATATCTGAGGTACATGTGGAAAAAGATTGTCATAGAAGTTCTGCTCTAGTTTAGTCTGAACTTCCTACTCCCATACAGTGACAGAAGAAAGGAGGATCCATTCCTTTCTCATTTTATTTTGTTGTTGTTGTTGCGTTTTTTTGTTTGGGGGTTTTTGGTTTGGTTGTTTTGTTTTCTTTTCCTTGTTTGTTTTTCATTTTGATTGATTGGTTGGTTGTTTTTATTTCCTTTTCATTAAAAGACATAGGATTTTAACAACATCTTTGATTCTGATAGTGACCCTCTGCTTGATTTCTCTTTGGCAGCTCAGTGGAACCAGTCATCTGTGTGAGATAGTAGCAGGATTGGGAAGAAAGGAAAACAATGATAAGGAAACTTGATGGAGCCAGGTCCAAGAGAATGACAATTGTTAGGAGAAGCCATAATAAAATAAGAGAACCCAAAGCACAGTCTGTGTGGAATTGGGCTCTTTACAAAGTGATCAGCATTGGGCTGCACAGAAGCAAGCTGAAGTAGTCTCTCTCTAAAAGACTAAGAGGAAATAGGGTTTGTGAGTGGCTGGAAGATATTTCTCCCTGTGCTTCTTGCTTTGCCTGTGCCATGAGCCAAAGAGGCAAGCTGCATCCCCTCGCAGCTGCCCTGCCTTCCCAAAGGCAATTATTTGTGATTAGCTACCGTAATGTAATTAAATGTTTAGGCTGTCCTGAACAATTCAATATTGTACCTCTAATGCTTGTTATTAGTGCTATTCCTGACAGGTAATGACAGAATCATTGAGGTTAAAAAAGTCTGGTGCTCTTTGCGTATTCAGCACTGAAGCAAGTGAAAAAGGCTGACTGAAGAGAAATGAACTGCACTGAGAAGTGCTCTGCCCTGAGTGCCAGCAGGATCTTCAAAGACTTGGAAGTGTATGATTTGCATCTTTATACTTGCTTTTAAATGTCACTCGATCTCTGTGGTTAAGAGCAAAGCTGAGGTCTGTTTTGTTAACTCGAGTTTACAGCTTTTTGGATGTTCCTGCAGGTCTGTGTGCCATTTTTCTTGACCTGACCTTAAGATGGTATCAAATGAGACACAACGTTTGCAAGATTTTTTTTGGCCCGGTGATGGTTCTCAGTCAGTTCTGTGCCAAGCAAAATCACTAGGTAGGAGTCTATGGTTACTGGATTTCTGATTCTGCAGTGAGGAGAGCTGGATTTCAGCTTAAAATGCACATCTCTCTGTTTGAACTGATTAGCTTCCAAATACCTCTGTGTATTCAAGTTAGCACTGGCCAGGTGAGGAACTGTGGCATGGATCGAGTGTCTGGATCTTGCTCACCTCTGACTCTGTATTCCTTGCCACACAGAGTAATTTGCTCATACCTAGGTAGATACACAGGGTGGTTTGGGAGTCCGGGAACAGTTGAGGAATCAATGACTTGCTATCATCACACCCACTCCTGCCTTCTGCTCACAGTCCTGCTGCCCTGGATTTTCTCCTGCAGGACCTTTTCCTCCTTTCTGCACCATGCCAAGCTGGAGAAATTGGGTGTGATGATTTATTGCAGCTCCTCTCACCTCCTCCAGCCCTCTCTCTAACCTTTCAATATGGGAAGCCAGATCCTTCCCACTGAACTAATGAATAACATACTCTTGAAGTTAATACTTTTTTTCAGAGCAGTAGTTTCTACTTCTGTTTAAAAAAAATAAATTACTGCTGCACAGCTAAAGTTCAGGGAAGCCAAAATGAACACTTCAGCTCCAGTCCAACAATCTCCCTTGGTATTAAAAAGGTATGACAGACCAAGGAGCAGTTTCTCCTGAAGAACTAAAGAGGTATAATTTGTGATCCTAGCTGGGGTTATATAGTGCTTTCTGCCAGTGGAAGGATCTTCACCCTGCTGTCCATTTTCTCCTGAGGTAGAGGCACAGCTCAGAATGTAGGGAACGTGTGCCTAGATGGATTGTGCTGAAGGACCTAGGGTGTGGAGACAGCTTCTGTCCCTTTTGCTGTCTTCTTTATCACATTGAAGGTTTTAGGCTTGAAATAAAAAAAAGCAAGTTATGAGGACTGGGTGGTTTGTGCCATTTTCCAGTGTGAGGTCTTTTCTAGACTAAGCAATGGGTCTGGTTCTTTCAGTCTTTTCTCATATGTCATGCTTTCTAGAACTCTCATTTCTCTGGTGGACATTCTTGGGTCTTTTCTGAGCTCTGCTCCTGTCAGGGTTTGGGGCCAGGGTGGCCCCTTAGACCTCTTAATGGCCACTCTCTGTTAACCCCCCTCCCTCCCTCCCCCAGGGGAAGAGAAAGGGAATAACAGAGAGAGACTCAGCCAGTGGAATAGGAAACTAGAACAGCCTGAATGAAAATGAAAATGGAAATAATAATAAAATGGAATATATACAAATATGTACAAAACCAGTATCAAACCCAACCCCCCGATGGCAATTCCATCCCTGTCCCCACTGGTGCTGTGGAGCAGGCTCCTGACCCCTCAGCTTTGTCCAGAATGTGCTGTATCAGGGCTGGAATCCCTCACTGGTCAGTTTGGGGTCCCCTGCCCTGGCCACCCCTCCCTGCAGGTACCGCCTTTGACTTTCTGCACCCCCCAGGGTGGTGCAGAAGATCCAGCAGTGGCCTTGGTCTGCACCCCAACCCTTGGTGGTGACTCTGCCCAGGGGGTGTTCTCACTGCCAGCAGCAGCCCCTGCCTGTGCCAACAGCTGCCTGCAGCCAGGGCAGGCAGTGAGAAGAACTGAGCTGAGAAGTAAAATCACTGAGCAGAATTAGCTCTGTTCTCACTCAAACCAGGACAGCACCTAACACGTGGCTGCCTGGAGTTGCAGAGAGCAATGCAGGTTGCTTGTAGATCCAGATTGCTACAGAGTTCTTTGCTGATGATTGCTGTTCTGTGTCACATCTGTTACAATGGCCTATCCCCCTGGGCTTGGGTATCACAGTAAAATAACCGAATGAGCATCTACAAGTCAATAATCACTAAATTAGAGGGCTACAAGGAGCCAAAATAAAGGTCTTCTCATCTGTTTTTCTACTGGAGATCAGCTCTAGCTGTGTTATTCCTGTCGGATGTGTATCTAATCTGTACTTAGATGTAAAAGTGATGGTGACTCCACGCTATCCCAGTTTTTCATTACCCATACTGTTGGTCATTTACTGATTTTGTCTAACATCACTCATCTCTGCTTCAGTTTAAATCCCTGAAGCCTCGTTTTATCTGTCATACATTTGGAGAGAAGATTATGACCTTCTGTCAATGGTTAAAGACTCCTTTCACATTGTATTCTCTCTCTGCCCCACACACTGCACTTTAAATCTTTCCCCATAACTGATCCATCCTGGATCATTCTTGTTCTTCTTTTGACTATTGCCACTTGCTCCTTGTATCCTGATGTAGGATACACATCAAGCGTTCCTGAAGGTTCCAGCTGAGGAACCAAGCTCAGGTTCTCCCTGCCACTACCCTATCTGTTCTTTTGGCCACGTGCACTCTTGGGAGTGTCAGAAAATCCCTGGGTGCCATTTATGTGAATGAGGCAAAGGCATGGTTGGTAGTTACAGTAACTCACCCACCTAGGGAGTTAGTTTATCTGATCTCAGTCAAATCAAGTGACATCAAATGGAGTCATCGCTGGGATGAAAAGTTCCTGAGCATGGGCAGGATCTCAGAGAGAGAAGGGGGCATTTTGATCACAGATTCATACAACCCTTGTGGATCTTGAAATATAAAGCAAGGCCCATGTGACCTAGCTCATCTTATGAGTCAGGAGATTCCATTCCTTTGAGCCTGGTCACTTAATCTGGCATTTACAGTGCAGCTCTGAGGTCAGGAGGTGTTAAAGGTTTCACCAAGGGAGAACATGGGTGAAATCAGGTATCTGGATTTCTGCTGGATACTGAGTAGCTACACCAAAAAAGGCACCTGAGTCGCTTCCTAAGCCCCAGCAGCTGAATGGCTTCTGCCCACATGTAATCATGTGTAGTACACTTCAGCTTCAGTCCAGGTCTGAAAGCCTGGTAGGCACTCATCAAGCAGGGCTTGCTCTTCTTGCAGTGTGCCAGGTGGACATAGAAAGGGAATGAGCTCAGGTAGTAGCAGTGCACTCTGATCACACATTTCAGCTGCAGATCAGGCCAAGCACTGATGCAGTTCTTGTGCCTATAGTGAAGATGTTAAAATCCCTGTTAAGCAGCCCTTCTACTTTCTGTTCTGTGCGTTGAAGAGTGGAAATGGTGAGGAAAAAAGGTCTTTGCAAAGAGCACAACTTCACACAGTTCAATACATGCTCTGCAACAGCGTTGCTAGCCACATTTTTCTTGAAAGTTGTTATTTTATACAAATTGCATGTTATTTTAGCTCTTCTTCTAAAAGCTCATTGAGAAGATTTCTCAACCACTGTGGAGAGAGGAGGAAGGGAGTGAGCAGAACGGGTGGCACTGGAATATCTCATGTCACCTAGCAAGGCTAAGTTCCTATAAGGTGTGAGGATGCAAAGCTGTGCTGGATTCAGTTCACTTCCTGAACTCCTGAGCAAGACCTGGCCTGCCCTGTCCCATGTCTGAGAATCATCCTTCCCATGTCCCTCATTTTACTGCTGACTCCAGATCTGATGCTTCCCATGTCCCTCATTTTACTGCTGACTCCAGATCTGATGCAGTCTGCTGGGAAATGCTGCCTTGGGTCAACTTGAGTTTCTGTTTGTGTAACATAAGCAAGAGTCCAGAGGCCAAATTACACCCTTCAGGGCAACTGTGGAAGAAGCAACTGCTAAAGGTCAGTAGGGGCAGTTGGGGAGATGTCCTCACGTATTTTATACATATGAAGTGATACAGACCAGTAGTTAACCTCAAGATGAAGGGCAAAGACAAGAAAAGGAGGAAAAAAACCCTCACAGAATCACAGAAAACTTGAAAGATCATCAAGTCCAACCCCCCCTGCCGGAGCAGGATCACCCAGATCGGGTCACACAGGAACAGATCCAGGTGGGTTTGGAACGTCTCCAGAGAAGGAGACTCCACAACCTCCCTGGGCAGCCTGTAAACTTGTCTATCAAAGGCCAGGCTGACTTTGTAGCAAAGCTTTTAATTAAAGCTATCAAGAACATGCAGTTAGGAATGGCAAGTCAGGCTGAGCCATAGGAAAGAACAATGCTTTTCTTATTCTTATCTCATGGTAGGGGTGCATGTTTAACTGAGTGTCCCGCAGAGCCCCTAAACTCACCCCAACAATGCAAAATAAAGTACTATGCTTTTCTTCCATGTTTGTTCTTTCTTCCTACTTATTTTTTCCCCTTGATTCCCATATCACTTCTGCCTTCTCCTTGAGGCCATTCCTCCTTAAAAAGCAGTCAGAGAGAGTCTACTGATGTGTTAGGTGCATTTCTGTTCTGTCAGCCCTTCGAGTCCCCAGCTGATGTCTGGGTGTACCTTTTAGTCACATCTCTTTCCTCACTGCCCTTGAGGTGAGGAGACCTCAACCCTCAGAGAGACATTAGACTCAACAAAGAAATGAAAAGATAAAAATCATGAGCAGGGGCTGAGATGGTCGAATTCCTGGCTGTGCTGCAGTTGTGCTGGTATGACTTGAGCGAGTCATTTATTCTGAATCTGTAAAATGAAGATAGGTCTTCCTCTTCTGTTTCCCTTTATCTTGCATAATTAGACTATAAACACTACGGGGTGGACTCCCTCACCATGTTTATCCAGCACTTAGCACAATTAGGTCATGGGCTTTGTAGCATCTAGGAACTCAGCAGTATGATGTGCCAGAGGAAGAGCGTTTGGTGTAGTAATATTGCAGTAGGGCTGATAAAAAGGAGCAGCATTTCCACAGAAATATTAGTCCAGAAGCAAATAACATAATCAAGAGGGAGATGCAGTAGCTGAGTGTATTGGGCAATTTGTGATGATGTCTCCAGCGATGGTAGAAGAAGTTCAAGAAAGACAGGATTTTGTATCAGTCACTGCCTTGTGTCTCCCAGGCACATAGGCCCTTGCCTTCAAAGTGCTCTTTTAATTAACAGTCTGAATTATAATTGTCTGCAGACTGATTTTCTTGATTAAACAAAGAAAGCATATGGTTCTAAAAATGGACTGAGATGATAAGCCAAACAAGCCACGTATCTCGTGGCTTTATGCTTGACTTCCAACTTCATTCCAGCCCCATCCTTGGAACACTGAATTGCTGCTCACTGCGGGAACATCAATGGATGTCTTGTGGCTACACCTGCACACACACACCTAGGATTTCACAGAGCACTTGCTGTCTTTAGTGGAGTCTTTTTTCCCATAGCTTTCTTCTGCAGAGGAGCTGCTGTCTCTCTACTCCTCCCATGCAGCATTCCTTCGAGAATTTCTCAGCAGTGCTCAAGGAAACAGAATGGCTTCTGGAAATAAAAAGAGTTTTAAAAGGTAAATACATCAGTGCTAAAGAGATTGCAGCAAGCTGACAGTGGAAGGACAAACCACCGCAGCACTCTGCCTGGGCTTCTAGAGCAGAAGTCTCCACTGCTTTCACCAGGAATCCTAAAGGTTCCCACTCAGCAAAGAGTTCAAACACATCCTCAACCACTCTGAATGGAAACTACCTGTGAGCACTGTGTTCATTCAGCAGAGAGCAGCAGACCAAAATGATCCTTCAAAGCGTGTACAAACTTCCACTGGTGTACAAACTCCCACTGGTAGAAGGACGTTAGTGCTTGAAGCCCCCCCAGCTGCACAGCACAAGAGTTCAGCCTGGGCCCTGCCTTTGTGGGGTGATTCCCACAGATTCTGGAGGGACTTCTGGTCTGTGCAGAAGTCTGTCTTCTGCCAGACAGCTTCAACCTCATGTAAGTGCATCTGCCTTGGAGAGAGATTAATGGTAAAATTTAGACAATTTGCCTCCATGGTTCTGAAGGAAGAACTTCCCTGTGGCTGAACGAGTTTTTCTATTTTAGTACAAAAAGTGTTTTCAGTGAGGCTCAGTCCCTGTTCCTTGGGAGCAGTGATGCTACCTGCTCATACCTCTTCACTTTGTCTTCAACGTGAACATGATAACTTCGGACGTTTTTTTCTTCTGGGACAGTCCTGAGCTTTTCTGTTAAAAGAAAAAGAAGAATAGAGGAAAAGTATGAGAGGTGGAGGAAGAATATTGACTTGGTATCATAAGGCAAGCAAAATATATCCTTGCTTTCCTGAAAAGATCATCAGAAATCTCATTATGTAAACTTTCCATGTGTTGAAAGCAGAAATAAACCGAAGTGAGAGATTCCCTTCTGAATTTGCCAGCAGAGGGAGTATTGCAATGCCATCAGTGCAGAGCTTCAAAGAGCACGGCTGTTGGTTTAGGCTCAAATTTAGCTGTTCACATTCCAAATTTTATTTTACGTAGTATATTCTTGTGTTGACCAAAAAAATGATCTTTTTATATTTCAGAACAATGTCAGTATTCATTCTCGAGGCAGTTCACACTTTACAGTTCAAGAGTGAACCTCGTAGTGCTTTGGCTAAAATGTAGGATGTCTTTTGATCCAAATAAGCTGTCAGGTTTTAATGTGCTCGTGAGATTAGATGTACAAATATTTTCTTAAGAGCTGTGTCTGATATTGCTGCATTGATAAAAATATGTTTCTGATGCAAACAGCAGTTTGTAAACCACAAATACAAGATACAGGCAGCCGTGAACTTCCGAGTTTTGTGCAGTCATATTGTACAAATGACATATCTTCTGTCTTTATCTGCTCCTTAACACAACAAATCTTTATTCCTCTTCACTGCCTCACCTCTCCATCTGCTGGGCAGTCCTTATCTGGCTGGAATGAAAGCTGTCCTGAGGAATTTCTTGGTGAGATGTTTGACCTGCAGCACAGAAAGACCTTGGAATGCAGCCTGTGTTTATGATGGGTGGCATGTCTGACCAGGCACCTCTAGATGGCACCCAGATTACACATCAGGACAAGGAACTACTACACCTTGGCCAGCCTGTTTTATCTTGGCCAACATTTCTGCTAAGCTGTATGTGGTAGTAGGAACGTTAATGTCAGAGGAGGAAGATAATGGTTTTTGGCTTTGGGCTAGAAAAGTGGGTTTGTGTTGGAACTGGCTTGGTGAAAGGAATCAGAGAAGCTGTGTGGAGTGCAGCAGGCCCTCTGCTTGTGGCATTTTTCTGCTGGTGCAGTCCTGTACTTACCAAGTGTCATAAAACTACACCATGGTGGAGGCCCAGATTTAACCAGGGCCATGTTATTGGGCTGTAGCGTTGAAGCCCTCACTGAACAGAAACTACATGGTCACTCAGGCTGCCAGGAGGGGGAAACACTGAGGTTTTGGTATTTACAATGCTGTTAGGAAGTTCAGATATTTCACTGATTCTGTGTATTGTTTTGCCATTGGTTCCAACCCCTTCTCCTCTTGCTTTCATCTGGCACTACCACCTTGAGTTCTGGGAGCTGCCAGAGCCTTGTGCAATTGCTCATGTAGTCTTGCTGATTTTGGAATTGCTTAACCATCCTTATGCAGAGGATGTCTGCGTGCTTTTTTCCCTCATGCCACTGGTTGTTCGTGCAGTGCAAGCTCTCACAAATCAACAGAACTGGCTTTGAGATCTTTTTCAGCAGAAAAGTAACGGCACAGTTGAGGAACAATAAAAAGCTCATCCATCTCTTGGGGAAAAGAGAGGTCATAGAATCAGAGAATCATAGAATTGTTGAGATATGTTGAGTTAGGGACTTTATAGCTGAATGGTTCTCCATATAGAAATGGCACCATCTGCATGTTGTTTGCCCTCCTGGGACTTGCTCCCTGGTCACCATGGAAAATTCAATGAGCTCATGAATTTCAGGCTTACTAAAGGTCATCTCTAAGCCTCTCTTGAAGGCTCTGATAGACAGAGCAGGAACTGCAGCTTCTGTGTCCTCTTCCTCCTCAGGGGAACTCCATCCCATCCTCATCTGGTAGAGATGCCCTACCAGGCTGATCCTGACACCAGCTCTTCCCATTAGCAGCACTGGGACACACGTTCAGTCCTGGGGCCAATCCAGGAATGCTGGTTGACATTAATTGGTGCCCTTCATACCTAGAATTTGTTCCCTCATTTCCCACAAGGTATGGAGGCAGCTGCAGGTCCTCTGCTGCTTCTTTAATTGCATCATTTTGTATAAACCCATTAAAAGGAAAAAATGAATTTGGGAGGGGTCGCAGTACGAATACCCTGACATGGCTCTATCCGGATGGACCAGCAGGGATCTCTGCCCTAATATTTTTATAATTTAATTCATAATTATCTTTGGGGACAGTCGGGCATCTTCATTACTCTATTCCTACTTGCCTGAGCAGTTTTTATCTTCATTTATTGCCATCTGTAAGCGTGTGTTGCAAGCACTGGTGAAGAGGCAGCGCTGTTAGTGCCGAGCAGCTGCTGCCTGAGCCAACGCTCCCAGGTCAGCGTGGGAGATGCTGGTCTTGCTGGGCTGGGCTGCTGGTCATTTCTGTCCTGGCGATGCTGGGGTTTGACATTATTAAAGGACCTTGTTACATGTGTCACTGATTGCACGCAGCGAAGGACGCGTTGTTCTGCTGGTTTCGTGACTCGTGGTGCCATCATAGTGCAATTTGCTCAGGTTTAATAGTGTGAAAGGGATTTTTGGACTTGTTTTGAAGCACTGAATCCTCCCCATCCATCCCCCATTCAATTTGTATTTTCCCTCTTCTGTCAAAAGAAAATAGCAATGTTCTTACGGAGGCTCCCTTTTGGAAGTAACCCCAGTGCCTGTCTTTTTCCAATTTACCCTCTGTGTTTTGGAGTCTAGAGTCAGAAACCCTGTGACGTATCCTTTGATGTGGTTTGGAATTGGCTTCCCAGACGAGGGAACACACACACTTCTTCTGTCACAAAGCACCCTGGTGACGTGCAACTCAGGCTGATGGATCTTGTGTTCTTGTTTGATGGCTGCCATTCACTTGTGGGGATTGTGGGTTCGGTTTTGGTTGGTTTGTGGGGTTTTTGTTGTTGTGTTTCTGGTTTGTTTTTTTTTTAAATATCTTTCCTTGTTTATTATCTCAGTTTTCAGATTTTGAAATGTGCTAAATATCTTTTGTTGGGTACATTTGTGGAACTTCTGACAGTAGCTGTACTCAAAGCCGACAGACAGCAAGTACTATTTTTACCTCAGGAAAGCTTGCTGTGGTTTCATTTTCTACTTCAAACTCAAGAAATAGCCAGATTTCTTTCTGATGGTTAAAGAAAAGAAGACTGAGACTCTCCCAGGGTAGCTTGTCTGGGACAAAGATATTTCCTAATATTGAGAGTGTGATTTTGATCTTTCTGCTTTCAGCTGCTGATTTGGATGTGCTGTGGTAACTGATAGATGTAGTGTAATAAACTGGTAGAAACCTGTAAAATGAGATCAAGGACCTTTCTTTCACCTTTGGTTCCGGCTCTGGTGTGGGTAGTATTCAGCTATTCAAGTGCCACATTGTTCTGCATGTATTTATGGCACATTTCTGTAATTTGGACAGTAACAATTACTTGTCAACTTTGTCCCAGAAAAGTCCTCCTCAGATTTGAAGATGGATTCATTAGAGCTTTCGGATCTATTGGCAGGATGATTTCCATTTGACTGACTTGATTATTTAATGTGTCTTGGTACTGGGCTATGAAACATAAGCTCAAAAGTCAAATTCTGGCCTCTGCATCATTACGTATTAAAATGAAGAAAAAAATATTAATTAATAACAAGAAATAAGACAGACTTCAGATCCATCAATGAGTAAAATATCAAGTATAACTTGGAAAGACAGCAGTGTGTATTAAATTGTGTTCCTGAGTCCCTTTCCTAATAGTCATTCACGCTACTCTGCTGGGGTGGGAAATCATTGCTAAATCATTCTCTTCTCTTTATTTATAGACCCCAGAGCCAGCTGAAAACTACATCAGCGAAGGAGAGTTTGAAGATGATCTGAGTTCTTCTACCCCAAGCACAATAGAGCTGGAGATACGTGGGTCCAGCCAAGAAACAGATGAAGATTATTTTGAGACCCTGTCACATCAGAGTGGATCTTTGTCAGATGTAAAAACCGAGCCTTATGAAAGTGTATCAGACACAGAATCTGTTTCCAGTGATGTAACTGGGGAAACCCGCTTGGATTCAAACAACCTTTTTACTGAAGAAAAACAGTATCTGTGTTGTAGTCTCCCTAAAGCAAAGGTAGAAACAACCCTCCATGAACTTAAGTGCTCGAGGCAACCAGAATTTACCCAGCAGCTGCGGTTAGAAGTGTCCTCCAAAATAAAAGCAGCAGCAAGCAAAACTGAATTTTGCCTACAGCCTGTGAAGTCGGAAGGTGAAGAATTGGGTGATGAAGAGCTAACATCAGGTAGTGGTATTTCTAACACAGAGAACCAAGTTGGTGAGGAGGGCTTTGGATCTCAGACAAGAAAGTTCATAGCAGTATTGCAAAATAAAGCAGAGTTTGAAAGCAGTGAAGTGTGGTCTTGTACCCCCTCAGTACCTACAGAAGATGATGTTACAAGACAGAAGAAACATCCAGCAGTATTAAGCATTGCTTGTTTCAAAGCAAGTTCAGAAAGTTGTTTGATTTTTCCCCAGGTCCAGCAGTTTTCCTGCCGGTCAGATGCAGCATCAAGCTGTAGCTTGCCCAATCTTCATTTTGAAACCAATGGACCTAACTGTAAAAGTTACCCTGAGCCATCTGACTATAAGTGTGAATTAGATTCTATGTCCAGTATAAAATGCATCAGGAGGAACTCAGCTGACAGTGGGGAAGCTACAGGTAAAAGGATAAAACATGGAAGTACAGAGACCATGTTGACATCAGAGTCATTCTTTTACCAGAGCTGCTTCAACACCAAATCTCAGCCACCTCTCACAGGGTCAGAGATTACAGAAAGTAAAACATGGCACAGCGTACCTGAAAATATCAGTGCTCAAAGCAAGACAGACTATGTGGGGAACTGTATTCACCTGACAAACAAATTTAGATGGTCGTGTTCCAGAATACATCTCCAAGGGCTGGATTTTGAATACTCTTGGGAAAAGTTAGGAAGGGTACCTGTAAGGCCCCAAAAGGCAATACAAATAGAGGGCAAATTTGGCATAAAACGATCTCTTCTTACTCCTGACATAGACTCAAATGAGTGTCAGCTTTCTCAGCCAGCAGTTGATTATTATTTGCACTCTAAATCAGAGACACGTGGCCTTAGAACAGAAGCATTAGGTCCATGTGCTGGTAGCCTATCTTCTACACAAACAGATGTTTCTGAGTGTAATCTGAAACAAAAGGAGACTTCATCTGCCCTGGACTGTGAGCCAGTGACCATAAATGCTGATGAACTTATAAATAATGACCAGTATGAAGCTGAAAGAGATCTGGAAGCAGACAGATCCCCTTGTGATACTGAATCTGTCACTGGTGACACTGAGAACCTAGCAGCTTGTCACGTAGGATTTCCTGCTCTTGAGGAAAATGGAGATTGTGATTGTTCTGTAAACCATGTTTCCACTGGTGAAATACAGCAGAAGAGTTTGGAGGAGAATGGCCTTGAATCTGGGATGGAGATCATGGTAGGAGAAAGATGGGGAGATGACTCTTCTGACCTTGACTTTGGTTGGGAAGTCCTGGAAGCCACATTGCAACCAGGTGGCAGTAACATCGGGGCAGAGTGTGAAGAGTCAACGTGGCAAAATACAAGTTGCAAACCTGGTGCCTTAAGAAGTAACTCTGAGCTAGTAACAAATGAACATCCTACTCATGAAGGAAAGGATGAAGGCAGTGTCTTTGCTGTTGAACTGACTCCCAGATCAGATTCTATAACCCAGAGAAGGCATTTAATGACTGTCCCAGAGTTAGAGCCTGCCCTAATTAGAGCATCAGGATTAGAGCCCAAGACACTGAATGATAACCTTCCTACTGAAGCCCTAACTGAACCATTGAGAAATGTAGTGAGCAAGGATTTGATGTCTCCTCATAGTGTCAGCAAAGCTCATGATGAGCCAGAGGGAGTTCTGAGTGAAAGCTCTGAAGAACAAACTCTGGGCACTCGCCCCATCCCTGGTATTGCAGAGGTACTCCCTGGTAGGGATACAGCTGAGGAAACACCAGAAGTTTCACCAGGGAAAACAGATGCAGGGTCATCCCTAGGGGTCACCTGTAGTAATTCCACAGTACCAGGTGGAACAGTGGAATGCAGAAGCGTTGCTGCACCACCGGGCAATGATACCACAGAAGGTCAGGCAGATCAGCACGAAGAAGTGCTCTTAAAATCACAAAGCAGAAGTGGTGTTACAAACTCTGAGGAAGAGCCCTGCAGAACAGAGACTGGTTTTGAATTAGAACAGTTGCAAAAGTCACAGGCTGAAACGAGAGATGATCAGGTGTCTAAGGAAGAGGAATTCAAAGCACATCAAGGCAGAGAGGAAGGCTTAACTAGTGCAGCACCACTGGAAACGTCCAGTCAGGGAGGTGGTGCTGGTGTTGACCTTCGAGGGCTCAACATCATCTCTGAAGAAGCAGTAGGCAGGCAAGGAAGTGAAGGCTGTACTGGTTCCAAGGAACAAAGAGGTATTTGTGAAGAACCTTCTCCTAGTGAAGGAAACGAGGGCTCTCCTGCAGAAGATCCAGCTAGCCCTAGCAAAGACAACACGCTGAATCAAGATGTGTCTGATGTCTTTCACTATCCTGTGAAAAGGGAAACCCAGAATGCTTGCATGCTGGGCCTAGATAATGTAAGTACCTGCAGCACCAACAGTGAGGAGATGGATGAGAACTCACTGAACGCCCTGGGAAGTAACAACAGCCTCTGTAAACCTGTGCAAAAGCCAACAAAGAATGGGAACAGTGGGAAAGCTTCCAGGTTTTTAGTATTCTCAAAAATGACATCTTTCAGGAAAACTAAGCCTGCCACAGCAGAAAATCAGGGAAGTAGCAGCTTCTTTGGCAGCAAGGCAAAGTTGGAAGAACTGGATGCTGGGAAGGAGGATGAAGACACTGAAAGTTTGCAGTCATTCAAAAGTTGTTCATCTGTTTCAGCCTTTCACAGGAAGGAAAGCTACGCCTCTGAATACTCTGACGACGATGATTTATTCTATGAGAGACCTGCAGGATTATTCAACAGGATGAGCCTCAGGAAGGCTTCTGGCTCTGGTCGAATACTGATGGAAGATGTAGATACAAATTCAACTTCTCCCACACTGGCTGCTGTCAAATATACAGTTTCAGGTTCATCTGAAAACAATGAGAGTGAAGCTGTGGAATACTCTGGGGCTAGAAAACCATCCCCTGAAAATGAATACAAAAGGAACAAAAACCCTGAGGGTAAGAAGTTCAGGACGAGGTTGGCCTTGGCACACAAATCCCTCTCCAGCTTATTTGAATCCAAATCTCCAGAAAAGGAAAATACTGAGCAAAGCTCAAGAGTCTCACTGAAAAATGAAAAGGAGAAAGCCAGATTTCGCCAGAGCGCCTGGAAAGCTTTTCTAAAAAGCAAGGAGGCAGATGGACTAAAAAGGCCCATCTTAGCAGCTTTATCACCAGCGCAGGAGAGTCTTAATGCAAGCAGTGGCCACGTCATGAGAACGGCATCAGTAGAGCGACAGGATAGCTCCAGTGAACAGACATTTTCTAAACCAGAAACAGATAGTGGCTCCTCAACAGACACCAACTCTTTGGACACCTCTGTGGAGCCCGTCGATGTCTCTTCACCTGCGGGCGTGTGGAGAAGACGAGTACAGTCCCATGACTTGGGCGTCAGATACTCGCAGGGCTCAGACTGTGATGAGCAACAGGAGGCTCTGAGCAACAGTTTAAATACCTCTCTAGAGGAGTACTGGATGAAATCTCCATTTAGCCCCACCGACTTGCAGTTGCCATTTAGTCAGTCAAGTCCATCATGCCCCCAGCTCTCAAACTCTGATGGTAAAGACATGCCTTGTAGGCCCATGAGTCCTAAACCACAGAGTCCACGCTCTACTTCTCAACACAAGAGCTTCCGTTATCCTGGAAGAATTTGTGCCACTTCGATGATCTCCCTTGGGAACAGCTCTGCAGTTGAAAGCAGTTTGGAGGCTCCTGAGAGACCAAGGACACTGAAACCCAGAGGTAGTCTCTTACTTTCTGTACACTCCTTGGACAACGAATACCAGAGGGATGACAGTGGCATAAGCAGTCAGTCCCAGATCAGCTTAAACACAGCTTCTTCCACTAGCGACATGGTCCGAGATGAGGTGAGTTGTTGTCTGGGAATGATCAGGTGATGGTTTGGTTTGCAATCTTTTGTTTTAATATGGTTTAGGTATTCCAGTGAAACTCTTGAATGGCTTCATGAACCCATTGGTTAGGAGGGTGTATAAACATTCCTCCTTGTCAAAGATAAGTAGCAGTATTTAATCGTTCTGTTTCTGTTCAAGACCCCCTGAACCAGTGCACTCTTTAAGGGAAGGTGTACCACAAACACCTAAAGGAATGGAGACATCACAACAGCACTAGTGCCCAATATGCCTCAGACAGATTACACACCCTCTGTTTGACCCCAGTTTTTAGCTGGGTCTCTACCCCTCTTAAGATAAAGCAGATTCAAGCCTTGTATCATAGAATCATTAGTGTTGGAAAGGACCTCTGGGATCATCAAGCCCAACCTTCACCCCAGCACCTCCCTAACCACCAGCCCATCACCTCAAGTGCTGCATCTGCTCATTTTTTAAACCCCTCCAGGGATGGTGACTCCACCCCCTCCCTGGGCAGCCTGTTCCAGTGCCCAGCCACTCTCAGTAAAGAATTTCTTTCTAATATTCAATCTAAACCTCCCCTGATGCAACTTGAGGCCATGGAGCTAGTGTATATTAAGTTTCTCTAAGTGAAAGGCAGCACAGAAATCAATTCCCATTGCTAGCAGTCACTTTTTAAGAAGTAAGATCTTTTTATTTAGACAATCAGTACCTGTCTTTCAGAGTACCATGAGTCTTTTGCAGTCACCATAACTACCTTTTGATTGGCACTAGGAGTCCTTTTTTGCCTTTTCTATAGCAACTTTCTAAGCTACAATTTCTGGCCATTGTCTCATGCCATTGTCTGGCACTACTGAGAAGAGGTTGGATCCATCATCCACGTAAACTACTACGTAACTACAAAATTGTTGCGTGCTGCTCTTATGTTGCATTTAGTGCCCTCTTATCAGCTTGAAAAAAAACCCAGCTCTCTCAACCTCTCCTCACATATGGAAGGGTTTTTTTGCGGTTGATTGGTTTGATTTTAGAGCTGATGCTGACTGGAATCTAAAGAAGCATGTGGGTGGCAGTTTGAGAAGTGAGGGCTGTCGTAGTGAATTGCTGTGGGCAGAAAGGGAAGAGAATTTGCTTTATTCCCCTCTGTGCTCAGCTTTAGTTGAAAATCTTGTTTTCATGGGCATCCGTTTAACTTACAAACTGCATAACAGCAGTGTTACACCAGCCTAGGAAAATAGAAGGTACTTGGACTATACACACTGTCAACAGATGATGCCTCTCAGAGGATGAATAAAATAATTGACCTGTAATTTATAATCCAAAAGAGCATCTAGAAAAGCTTGGAGAGACGAGACTTGTGTACAAAGCCTCGAATAGCAAGCCCACATCCTGTAATGTAACAATTAGGAGCAAACAAATAATTACTTAAATTGATTGCTAGACTAAATAATTTAAAGAAAACCATGAAAAATTTAAACGGTATCTAAGCCATATAAAACCAGTTTAACTTTCCCAGTTCTTTTGCATGCTGCAGAATCTATCTGGAGTTGGAGCCTAGAAATGAATGCAGACGTTCCAGCTTTCAGGACACAACAGCTAATCTACTAAAGCAGAGAGGGTTTTTATTTATTTCCATTTTCAAGACATTGTGAAATGAAGGAGAGCTGCACTCTGGATTTTCTGGGTGAAGTTTTTTTTCCAGGAATCTCTGAAAATACAAGAGAGACATTGGGCAAAGTACATTTGCAGTGCTGAGTCTTTCCAACGTAATTATTAGCTAAAGACTAAGGATGGTCTTCCTTATGTATGGAAGATCATCCTTCCTTTTTTACTTCCTTCCTGCTAAGTAAAAAGGTCATAAAATTAAGTTTAACGGTGGATTTGAAGAAAAGTCATTTTCTAGTCCACATCAGTAAAGGCATTATTGCAAAACAAATGCATAATTGTGATGTTCCTTGAGCTCACTTCCCAGTGTGCCCCCCACTGTGGGGATAGGGGTGTCTGCCCCAGGCCCCCAGCCAGGTATTTCTCCCGTGGTGCCAGCTTTTGTGTGTTGTAGTGCTGGACCAGCCTGCTCTGGAGCAGCTTGCCCCTGTCACCTCTGGCTGACACACTGGTAAGTAACCCTTCTGCACAGACCTGCTAATGGTTAATATTCTCCAGGTTACCTCCAGAACCAAGATTTTATGCTAAAACCAGCAAGATAGAGCAATTACCAGTTTGCCCATGTGTCAGGGCCTCCAATGCACGTGTAATTAATCTGTTTGTGGCCTGATTTTTCTTACTTAATCATGTTACCCAGCAGGCAAGAGCCTGATACGTCCCATGTTTGGAATCTGTGCAAGTTCTCCTCGCTCCTCTCCAATGTGATGGGACTAGGCATAGAATACCAGCAGGACACACTTTCCTTTTTCATAGCATCTAGTAGATAAAAAGTGGGTTTAGAATGTGGCATCTCTTACCAGTGGCAAAGAACTGATGTGGGATCGTCGGTGAACTGATGGGAGATAGGAAGAGTCACAGAGTCACAGAATGGTAGGGGTTGGAAGGAACCTCTGAAGTTTATCGAGTCCAACCTCCCTGCCAGAGCAGGGCCAAATGTAGAGCAAATGAACTGGGAGAAACCAGGGAGATACGACTGGCAGGACACAACATTTTCTTGACATGAAAAAAGACTCGTGAGATCATTCATTCCTCAGTGTTGTTATCTGTCACCCTAAATAGTCTCGATTCTAACACTGCTGCTACCTGGAGGAGTAGTTAGATGCCTCAGGGCACGCTCAATTTCAAGTTGTTCCAGTAAAAAAGCTGTAATTTTGTGCAAGCGCTCGTTAAAAGCCAAGGAGAGAGAAGTGCAAAGCTGTGCAATTCCTTGCTCTTGCCCCAACATCAAGCAAAAAAAATAGAAATGGATAGTGTAAAGAGCACATCAGGAAGCACAGGGCTTAATCTATCAGACCTGCAGGCATCTAGGAAGCCTTTTCACATTGTATAACCAAAGTACAGTTGGAAAAGCCCAGACAGACAAGACTGGTCATTATTCTATTTCCGAGACACTGTCTGTCTTTGTAAATAATATTATACAGACAGAGTGACCTAAATCCCGGGAGTAATGTTATTGTAATATGCCATCTAGAATGAGGGTGAAAAGGGCATCATCCTGTGCAGAGGGAGCGTGTGTTACACTCTCCAAGGACAGCAGAGCTGCTGCTGCAGGGTGGAATACCCCTAACCCTACGGAGAAGGCTGCGTGAGGAAACTGGCTGATTACAGCCAGTAATGTCTCTTGGGAAACCATTTTCTTCTGAATAGTTCTGGGGCTAGATAACTGAACTTTGACATCTTCTGTTCAAACTGATTTGAAGCAAACAAAATTTCCAGCCGACAAATGCTGTGTTTTCGCCTGCTGTTTGTAAAACAGGAGTCTAAACAGCAATGTCAAACGCCACCAGAAAAGAGGCCAAATGAGAAATGGGTTCCCCACCGCAAAAGGAGACCCCCCCAGGTTCCACCATCCCCACACCCTATCTCCACCCTTGAGAGCAAAGCCTGGAGGCTTTCCTTCCTCGCTCCAGATGAAAAAGCCAAGGAGATTCCAGAGAGGAGGAGGAAGAGACCTAAACCCCTCTATAAGTGCTTCAGCTTCGATGATGTTTGGATGGAGAGGAACCAAAAAAGGAAGCTAGAGAAGGAGACACAGCCAGAGAGAGGGATTCAGTTGCGACACCTCCCAGAGGACCAGTTAAAAGTAAGAAACCATACACCGTCCTCCTCCTTCTCTGGCACTGTCTTCCTCTCTGCTCCGGCTGCTTCTTTCTACTGTCGTCATATTCCTGTCTTTGCACTTTGTCTGGAACCAGTTCTGTCTGCTTTTCTTTGGGCTCAGTAGTCTGCAGAGACCGAGTAAGCACTAAACTGGTCCATAAGTGGTGCTCTCTCAAGGTGGTGGGCTCTTCAGTCACTGCCAGGGAGCAGTTCTCACCTCGTTCCACGTTGGACGGTAGGATGCAAGAGCGTCAGGTTGCTCGGTGTGCTGAAGGATGGGGAGGGCAGGGAGCAAATCAAAGTTGCCTTAAATGAATATAAATTAAACTGATGAAATCTCACTCCGTGCCCTGTGGCACTGATGTATGACTGAAGAAGAGACTTTTAAATTAGACTTCCCGTGTATGAGGCCAACTCCACACTTCCTACTGAGGCAGATTCTTGCACTGCTGTTCCATTGTAGCTATTTGGATTCTCCTCTCCACTGAGGAGACTTTTAGATCATCATTATGATTGCTTGTGACAAACTTTGTGGCTGTTGTGACTCACACTGATGGCATCTGTTACTCTTGGATCCAGAGCTAAGGTCTGTTCCCTTCAGGGAGAGCCATGAATCTGTATCCAAGAACCAAATTTAGCTTTCATACATAAAAAAAAAGAACTTCTGGGGGAAAAGGACATGAGATAGAGGGACACTCTATGCAGCATCTGATGATAACATGGAGGAAGCTTCTGAGTAAGCTTGAAATCAAGCAGCAGATAGTAAAATGAAAGCTTTCCTCAAGCTGTTCTGATTTGGTCTGGTACCTGCATTCATTTCCCTTTCTCTCTGTTGTCCTGGTTGCCTGTTTCTGGTTGCTCTTGCATCAGAATGACAGTGTTTTGAGGGGAGCCCCAGGCCTGTCACCACTTCAGCACGTGCTTGAGCATATGCACACACATGGTTCTGTGGATGGTGAGGGGGAAACGCTCACCTGACACAGCTCAGCTTGTCCACTCTGGCTTGACTGGAGTAAACCTGCCTGGGAGAGCCTCCCATTGAAGCCAACAGACACCTGGGTCAGAAAGCCAGGCCAGTTCCAGAAACAGGGTCTCTGACAAAAAACAACCCAACCAACAACCCCGCATTCTCCCCTCCTCAAGAGAAGGGGATAAAATCTGTGCTATTTTCTCTCTGCAGGGCTCTTCAAAACAGCACATTGCCAGGGGGTGCTTGGATGAGTGCTGGGTATGGTTCTGTGATATGTTGCCTACTCTGAGGTCACTGGGGGTGCTTCCCTGGCTCAGCCCCATACTGGCTTCTGTGGCTCCAGTGAGCACGGCCCAAGCTGTGGCTGGTGGGACAGGCTCAGCAGGAGACACGCTGTTTGGCCCAGTTATTTCCATCACCAGAGAAAAACATGAATCCCTGGCTAGGGGAGGTTCAGGGATAAACAGAAACCAGGAAAACACAATAAAAAAATATTTCTTACAGTTCCTTGATGAGCACAGGTGGAAATCTCACCCACAGTGCAGGGTATGTTGGCCAGCACAGAGACTATCAGTGCTCTAAGAGGAACAACCAGTTACCTCAACAGCTTCCCCCCAAGCCACCAGCTTATACAGCATGACTACTGCCTGTTTTGCCCATCAGCTGCACATTCTGATGCTGCAGGAAATCAGCTTCTCCTTTAAGCATTTCCACCCTTGTTTGCTGGTGCAAACTCACCTCTAAATTGTGCTCAGCTGCAGAGTCCTTGTTATTGGCCCCCTGCTCCACCCTTACTGGGTATCACCTGTGAGCCCAAGGGATTTATGGGCTTGAGGTAGTTTTCTAGTTCTTTCTTCCTTGGGTGGTGGAGGTGAGTGGAAAAAGCTTTGTAATGTGTAGGGAGATTTGGGGTTTTCTTACTGTTTCTGTTGGGTTTGGTGTGTTCTGTAGGTTACTGGCATTATCCTCTTTGTGGGCAGGTCAGGAGAGCACAATGCTGTGTTTTATTGAGAGAACTGGGGGGCTGTTTCCTCTATGCCCATATACCTGCATTTCTTGGTCTGTATTTTTTATTGATAATAGTCATCCCAGAGTTTCTTTCTCCTGTTGTGTTTTATTCTCTTTGCAATGCTCTATTCCTGTAATAGTGCTGGCTCCTTTACCCTCCCAAGGGTGGTAGAAGTGCTGCCCCGAGCTGAGGAGTTGGAGGGCAGTTTTCGAAGGTTGCTAAATCCCTTTGATAAGGAGGAGCAATTTATCACCAAAAAAAGTTTTGTAAGATGTTTGTTGTCTGTTGTGGCTTTGTGACTGGTGCAAGGTCCAGGAAACTGCTGGTGTGCTTTTAATGGGGACAGTTTGTGTAAATTGCCAGAGTCAAACTCCAGACTTGACCCATCTGTCCCTCCTAATGAGCTGATGCCTCCAGCAAGCTGAACAGCTTCTCATCTTCTGATTTCTTATTTTGAATGCAGTATAAATTCCCTAGCTGGAGCAGAGACAATGCCTCATACAAGTAATGTTCTAATGGAAATGGGCTCTGTTTGGGGAATTATTCTTGCAAGAAATGTTTTCAGTAATGTCTCTGAACTGCCTGTCTGCTCCCATCCTGCTCTTTCCAGCTTTGATAAAAGGTTAAAACCTGCCTGATAAGCTCGATGCCTCTCCAGTGCCCAGCAACAGAAGCACAGCTCTACCTGCTTTTGTGAGAGCACAGTTTCTGCACTGCCAAATTAGAGAGATTCCTCAAAGGCCCATCGGGGGACTATACCCAGAGGGGGTACAGTGCAGGAAAAGCTCTCTTTTTTTTTTTTTTTGTTTGTTTCAAAAGAGAAATGAGAAGCAGTGAAAAAGAGACCTTTAGCTTATTGCCCTGAATCTGACTCCTGGAAATCTGATTTTACCCCATCTGAAATAAGAGAAAATTAAGTGTTGCTCTGTGCTACCATACTATGAGCACTATGGGCACCTCAGGTACACTTCAAGAGGGCAATGAACACACTTGGAAGAGGGGGTTGGATGAGGTAAGTCTCCCTTTGTGCATCCAACCAGGGACTGAACTGCTGTGCATAACAGCATAGAAATAATGCCCTTGAACCTATAGCAGAAAATGTTGGAGAGAGGCTCTTTACGGTCCTCTGGTCCCTCATTTCCCCTCCCTTCTTTTGTAGGTTGAGGAAAACACTGCCCACATATCATTAACATTTCTGAAAATGCTGCTTCTCCTGCCTTTGGATCATACAGATCTGGCTGCTGTGCTGTAGGAATCAAACCATGCACCTGAAATTTCCTCTGATGTCCTGGGGATTAATCAGAAAGAAGCCTGCAGTTTTTGTTGTACCAGCCCTAGGGCACTATTCTGCTTCCTAGTCTCAAACAGAACAGTAATGCTTTCTCTCACCTTTCATGTAAATAACCTCCACTTTACCCTTGGCATTTTCAGAGCTGTAGTTGCCTGTTTTGCTTGATTTCATTGTCACTGGAAGAGCGTGTGCTCCCACGGGAGCTCTGCTGTGAGAACAGAGATGGCTCAGGTTAATTTGAGCAGGGTTCATGCTGCCCCTCAGGCTGTGTTCCCTTTGTTTTAGGACAGTAAGTCCAGGAAGAAGAAAGCCAGTGGGGCACAGAGCAGCAGCGCTCTCAGCTGCTCGGGCAGCGTGTGGCGTTCGGTGTTACTTTGCTGTTTAGCTCTGGAAGGATCTCTTCCCTAATTGCCATCCTCTAAAGAAAAGGCTTCAGCATCAAGGCTGGGCAGCAGATTTACACTGATGGACAAAGTGTGGGCTGGTAGGGAGAAGGAAGGACCCTAGATAAGTTACTGAACCACCATATACCAAACTCTGGGTTCAGTGAGGGGTGGGTATGTTGTAAGTAGCTGGCCCAGCAGCAAAAGGAAGGGGTAGTGGTGATACCCAGTGGAAAAACAGCTACACCCACAGAACCAGTGCTTACTGACCAGCTGATCTCCCAGGCTCCTGCACTCACTGCACTGTATTTTCTCTGTGTGCCAGCCATAGGAGGTATGGGGGGAGAAAAGAGACAAGACATAAAGGCTTACCTACACTATATGCAAGTACTGCAATCTCCAGTGCTTATTCTCAGATGATCTATATTCTTACAGAATCTTGCCCAGTATCTTGTGATCCCCTGATGAAGTAGCAGGGGAAGGATGGTCTCATTTCCCTGTCTCAAGCAGACATTATTTCTGTTTCAGGGTAGGTGAGAGGAGACAGAAAACTTTGAAAGTTTATTGGTGTGGCAAGGTTGGCAGAAAATATTGTTCTCCTTTTCCAACAACCTTGTTTACATTCTGGATTTATTGATAATTTATCCTCTTTTTAGAAAAACCTTTTAAGTGAATATCTTAATGAGAAAGTGGCTGGGGTATCTTTATGGCAGTGGTTCGTATGCTTGTGCAATTTAATTTAAAAAATAAATTAAACTAGTGTATTTTTATTTATTTTAAGCCTGACTGAGGGGTTTGAGGTCCTGAGCTGTGTGTATGTATCTCTACACTTTCCACGTGAAACCAGCAGCAGTGAGATCTGGCAATGCTACAGTGTTTTCAGTTTGATGAAGTTCTGTAAATTTACTTAAAAAAATCAATCTGCCAGGTAGAGGAGAGAGCAAGAGATCCTATTTGTACCTTTAACTGAAGAGAGGAGTGTCGTGGTGTTACCTAAGCCCTACCTAGTTGGGGACTAATAAATCTCTGAAGGAAAAAGCTTTATTTAAGTGTTAAATACCAGAACAGGAGTTATTAGTCATAAAGTTGCAGGATAACAGTTCTGTAGCTGAGGGATGGCTTGCTGGGGGGATATTCTTCCCCTTCCCCCTAGCTACACTTCCTAGGAAGGGGTGAAAGCTGCTGTGAGTGTAGATATGTGTGATGGCATGTGAAGTACGAGTCCAGTACCTGACTGTCCACTTCTGTTCTTATTACCTTGCAGCTTTTCCTGCCTCCTCACTGTTTTCTAACCTTTCCAGCCATAACCATCCACGGGTGTCTACTGATGCTCTTCTTCCACGAGCAGGTGTCAGAGGTGGAGGGAGGTGCTCTGTTTTTGTCCTTCAAGGCATGTTTCTATGTTTTGTTCTACAAGGCATCTAAGTTTAATAATTGTTGTCTCTTTTTTCCTCCCTCTTGTTGCAGGCTGGAAGAAGTCCATCCATCACATCTGCTCTTGCCTTCGACATCCTACCACTGAAACTGCATCCGTTTTCCCAGAGCACTCCGACAGGCTTAGACTGCGTGGGCTGGAAACGGCGTGTCTCCTCTCCTGGTGTGTACACTAGTGAGTCTAAAAATTGAATTACAAAAGAATTAAGCTCTGGTTTGTTGAGTATAGAAACGATGTGATAAGCTTTCTAGCCTATTTATGGTGAATGCTGCATCCATGTCTGAAAATCTGCTTTAGGGTTAATTCTTTCATGTACTTTTCTTGGTTGTTTTCTCCCTCAGTGAATAACCAGGGTGCTGGTTAAAGGCAGTGGTCAGCTTTTTCATGAAGGAAAGGTCAGCAGTGGCAATGATAGTGTGCTTGAGGTAGAAACACTGTGCTGTCTCGAGAGCTCTGTCTCACCTGGGGTGATGTCATGTATATCACACTTTGGAATTGGGTTTCTGCAGACAAAACAGACTCTGCCTTATGTTTGCTGTAGAGCACTACAGTGGGTATGGTGAGGTTCCACTCAAGCTGCTAATTAGGCACTAAAGCAACTAAATGAGCCTCTAGAGGTAGAAGCTTCCTGTACTTTAAATAAATCATCTTAAAGAGCAAGTATGCTGTATTTTCATGAGGAATGTGCATGAAGTATCTTGTCTGCTTCACTTCCAATGACTGACGCCTTCTGAGTCGAAAAGATCATTAAACAGGGAGAGGTATCTTTGCCAGGATTCTTTAATTCTCCATTTGACAGCTCGTGCCCAAGCACTGCAGATATCTCTATCGTAGCACTTTGGGGTGGGATAAGAAAAGCAGACTGCAGAGGATTTGTTTGGCAGCTAGGAATCTAGCCAGGAAAAGCCAACCATAGTTGGGTGCCAGCTGCCATTTCTGCCTCAGAAAGTCTCTTTGTACCACTGATTAAACACTGCTGGAATTACCTAATTAAGGGACCATAATATTGTGCTAATTACATCGGAGTTGAATGGTCATAATATTTTGTCAAGCAAAACTGACTTGCTTTCTGACACTTTGTGCAACCCATGCACAGAATCGTGAGTTTTCATCTGGAAATAAGAAAACAAACTACTTCTTATCACTCTGTCAAGAGCCCTGCCTCTGCTCTCCTGGCACTGAGGGCTTTGATCACTTGCTGTCACAAAGCATCTGGTGTTGCCCCAACACTTAGGACTAGCTCCTTGGCCGAATTTAAAACACTTCAGCTTTACTCCTTGGAAATCCCAGATGGAAACCTGTCATTGTCAAGCTGGCTGTGGATCTCTGACACGAAGTGAAATCCCAAGGCACCACTGTCATAGAAGTAAATTCTGAGTCACGGTTGATGCAGATTTCATAGTAGTTCCCAATTGGTACCTGAGGAAGTTAAAAAATATGTATGAATTTTGGAGGGCAAATAGAGAGTAAGCATAGATTGAGCAATCAGTAGCACTGTCTAGAAATGGGGCGTGAAACCTCTGTCAGCTACAATTCACACAGTATTCCTGGGGTGAATACAAGAGAATTTGATGCTACGACCTAAACCCAGACCTCAAGAATATCGATGTAAATGTAGCAAAACAAATGCAATGCAGCCAAAGCCTTTTCTCTCCCACTAGCATGTTGGTGGTGGTGGAAAAACTGATGAGCAGAAGCAGTGCGATGCTGCTTCCACCACAGCCACTCTATTAGCTGCTGTCTGTGGACTTCACGTGAAGCATTTTGGGGGTGATGAGCGTGCACGTGTCCTTCCTGTGGTAGAATGTGGCTAGGAAGAAAACTGCAAGCTACTGAAGCAATACTCTTAAGCTGTTGGATCAGTTTTAGGATTGGGAATGTCCTTGAGGCAGCAGTGGTGAGGGCAGAATGCCTTTGATTCTTGCATGGCTTCATTGTGATTGTTGCTTTTGACAGAGCTGTAGATCATTTAAAATAAAATGATGAATCCATTTGCTCTTAACGTTAAGGTTCCTCACTCCAAAGCTGCAGCTCTTTGTGTTAATGCTCGTAACATGTGCTTTAGTCAGAAAAGACACTGGATCTGAGAGTACCCTGTGATAGGCAATGGTACTGTGTGCTGCTGCCTTGAAAACATGGATAAAATTCTCACTCCTGAAGTCTGCACCTTGTGCAGGGACTGTTGGGCTTGGGGTATTTTGGAGCCCTCTCTGGTTCTTCAGGTATGAAAAGGTGTCTGTCATGATCCCAGCCCAACTGTGTCCTGCACAGCCATGGGACTTCTGTCATGCACCTACCCCGTATGAGGACAAGAGCTTAGCTGGGAACAAACTCTCTGTTTGAGGTGAGACTGCTTGATCCCAGCCAGAACATACCACGGGTGCTGGGGGAAGAGCTCAGTTTTCATGCTGTGTCCCCAGTGCTCATCAGCTTCCTCTGGCCAGTCACTGGCACTAGAGCATGGAGACGTTGGTCTCTCTGCCTGGGGGGGGTTGGTGGTGTCTCTGCCTGTGCGTCGTGCTGGGAGAAATGAGGTGGGCTCAAACCTGCCATTTGGATCTCGCAGCAGGTGGGATCAGGGGCACTGTGGTGCTCCTGGTGGCTAATCAAGTTTCACAGTCTGCTTCCCTAGCACCTCTTCTATCCAGAGCAGCACTTGGTAAAACTGTAAGGAACCGGTAGATGGCTCTAACATCTGTGAAATAGAGCAGCTGAGGTCGAGCTGATCTCTATATTCAGGGAAGACTGAATGAGTCTTGAGCCTCCTCCAGAGAATTATGGTGGTTGAGCCCCCCCAACATGGGTGTGCACACACGTGCACCCCTGAGGGTAGCAGAGTTAAGTGCCCTTTTCAAACATCAGGAGTGTTTGAACACTCCTTGGCCACACCACAGGCTTTGGCAGGTGGTACTGTTGACTATCAAGTATCTTTGCCCTTTAGTTGTCTGGTTACGCCCCTATCTTTGTCTGTACCTTGCAGTATCTGTTCCTTACTGCCTGCTTTACAGCAGTGTTAGAATAGGCTGAGCTAGACACCAGTGGAGGAAACATGCCACTTTCTAATGTACATATGGGAATGCTTTTCTGCTTTTTGGCAGCCTCTGAAGATCTTAAGAGCATTTAACTCAGGAATTGCCCCAGGAAAGGGGTGAGAGGGAAGAGCCCAAACTGTACTGGAGTTAATAGTGATTGAATAATAAGCCTTGGCCTTAAAGCAGTGGACTAGCACGTGTGCCTTTAGGATGTCTTGCCTATCTTCTCCTTCCTTATCTCTCTCCCGAGTCTATATCTTTTTATTTGTAACCTGAAGACATTGCCTAAAACTGGGACCGTTCCTGGGAAGCTGTTCGATGGGCAGTGGATGCAGCAGTGAGGATGTAGCTACAGCTGGGCTGAAGCTTGGAGATGAGCAGCTCTGGGTGTGGGAGCTACGAGCCCACAGGTCCAGAGCAGAGGGAACTTTCTGGGGAGGTGCTGCAGCCTCTGAGCTTTTCCAGAGAGACTTTTCATCAGGAGATAATCCCAAGGTGACACAGTGACAGCCAGACAGGTAGTTGTCTGAGAGTTGGAGGCGTAGTTCCTCGCAGTTCCTGCTATCTGTGCTTCTCAGCTAGAGACTTTCTGTTCTTGTGCCTGCCCTTGTTACCTTCTCCCAGCTGTTCCCCTCATGTTACCTCTCAGGGAATCTGTAAAACTTTTGGATAGGCTGCACATGTTACCTTCAGCCTTTGGGGTTTGCCATATCCTCGTGGAAGGAGAAACTTGTAGCTAGTGTATTACAGGGTCAAGTTTGTAGCTGTGCTAGAACAGATCTTAAACCTGCATGACTTAAAATCATTATTTAAATGCAGACTGAATCTTTTTGGCAATTTTCCCCCCGTCTTAGCAGATTTAAATGGCCTAAGAGCTTTCAATTTCCTGCTATTGGATACGCCCTGGAGTCCCACCACTGTGCTGGTGTTGGTTATGCCAACCAAAGAGGTGTGAATTCATTCTGACTGATGTGTGCTGATGGTGAACGTACTGGCAGCCTTGGAAATCTTGCATAAGCAATAAGAATAGGCAAGCTAAGTTCTCAAGGGCTGAATCTTTTGTGTATAGTCTGGAAAACAGTGACTACTTAGTGATACTGACTTATCCTCTGGCCTCACTGGTGGAGTGGAAACTATTTCTCAGAGGCAAAGGGACTGTTTGTTTACCCAGCATCATGTGGCCAACTTTCATCTTCTTTTCCCAGCCCTAGATGGGCTGTTAAGCTCACACTTGGCAACAGCTAACGTGAAGATGTTTGACAGCCACTGGAGAAACCTATTCAAGAGGGAAAATATTAGCTTAATAACAGGACTTCATTATGTCTTGTAAATATTTAGCAGTCCTGTAGTTCAGCAAACTAACAAGCGGAGCTATTTGTTCCATTTTTGTCATTTTAGCTCTTGAAGGGACACAAAGTGGTCTGCAAGTCCTCAGAAGTGTATGGCTGTAGCTGTAAGCATGAAATGTCCATTCCATCCTCATTAGCCCGTGGCAACACCATTGAATTTAAGTGGTGAAAAAGTAATCGTGTTGCCTACGGTATTTTTCACTTTGTCTCTGAATCACAGAAAGATTAGACCCGCTATGTCAATCTTGATTCTGTTTAACCGCAGCCACAAATATTTGCACTCTGTGAGCTCTCTGATAACATGTGCTTACTCAAATATTTTCAGCCAACCTGAAAAGCTGGGCCAAGTGATGGCTGAGTTGCTGGAAATTGGTCTTAGTAGCCAATACAGACGATCCCACCCAACCTGGGGTGGAAGATTTAGCGTACCAACAAAAACCTACTGTGGGGCAAAGAGTGAAAAAGATCTGGCAAATCCTGAATGACTCTGGCAACTGCTGCTCAAAGCGATGAGGCCACAGGAGAATGCAATAGAGACCAATATTTCAGCTGATACTTAGGATCAGACTGTCCAAGGCTGAGATTAACTTGGCTACCTTGATCAGGCTGTGCAGTGAGATATCAAGAATAAATAAACAGGAAAAAAACCCAACCAAAGAAAACACCACAAAACTAACATACCAAAAAGCTGTAGTGGGATGAAATCCCCCTGTGATGAGTTGCAATTTTGAACTCTGATATAATACTGTGCCTGGCTTTGTGGTATTTTTTCCTCTTTCCATTCTAGAAAATGCCTTCCAAATAATGTGCATACGGCCGTAGCACCTTCAGCTGGGGTTACAGCACTGTTGGCTCTGGCACGGAGTAAACATCGCTCGGGATTGCCAAGAGCGTTCAGTCCAAAGAGTGGGAGGCTGAGCAGAGGAACAGATGGAGTGATTTAAGCAGGTTGAGGGCAGAGATATCCCAGGCAAGGACAGTTGCTGCAGAGCCTCTGTAAATAATGTCAGGGTTGGTAGCTCAGTCCAGGAGAGATACAGGTATGTGGAGTTCCCTCACCGCTCCGGGACCCAGCGTGGATTTAAAGGAGCAGAGGTAGGATAATGAGCAGTGAATTGTAGCCTCTCCTTAGCACCTTTTATGTCCAAAGAGCTACACTGTCCCTTCCTCTTCTCAACACCCTGTGCTCCACATCTGCATAACAGCTGCATTCATCTCTGTAGTTAACACTTAACTTGCCTGCTCCCCCATTATTGTGATCAAAAAGTGTTCCTCTCCGTTTGCATTTTAATGCAGGCAGTTGATGGGGGAGGATGTGACTGATGCAGAATAGTGGTTCTATTGCAGTCAATCAAGAAGGTGTTTCCATTTCTGTACTGGGAGGCATTAGAGGAGGGTATTTTGGTCTAAGCAGCTACGTTAAGAAGATAACTGAAGGATTGGGTTTGGTTTGGGCCACTGTAGAAATGTTATTTTTGTTACTACTGCAGAGAATTTTCTTGCAAAGAATAACAGAAATATTTCTGCTTTCTAGTAACTCACAGGGGTGGAGAGCAAAGTTGTTTTTTTTTCTTTTAGGAAATAGTAAATCAGCAGCCTTCCCGAAATAGAAGAACCCAGCTATTGCACAGAGAGGGGGGCAAAGTCAAAGGGGTCTCTCTGTCAGGGCAGGCTGTGATGGCCCCATAATAACATGGCTTGCTTTCCTTTGGACAGGATTGCATTGCACAGAAATGGTAAAAGAAGTGTTTTCAGTATTTCTGTGAAGCTAGGCTCCTGGTTTGGGTACCTAGACACACATTTACTTTGTAAATGGTAAGAGCAGCTTGGCATTTCCCAGCACACTCCTTTGTGTCCCCACTATGGGCAGCTGTCACCATCCCACCTATGCCAGTGGAGCTGAGCTCCTTGTTTATCTCAGTCCATAGCCCTCATGAGAGAGTCTTGCCTGGCTAACTGAGCTGGCCCAGAGCATCTCGTTCTGGTCCTACACTTCTGGTAACCAGCATAAGTAGTTAGATAATGCTCTCTGCTTTACGTGGCAACTCTGAAATTATCTTGATAGTTGGATAAATCTGCCATTGTAAGGCAGGTGCTTTATCAGAGTGGCAGGTCTGGAAATGTCCTTTATCATAGAACTTCCGTGGTGTCTCAAAGCTGCTGTTAAACAGTACAAGTATTTCTTCATTCTCAGGAAACTAATATTCTTTTAGAATCCTTTTTCTAGGGACACACTGAATCACGTGTTAGATAATGAGAATATAAATCTTCCTAATTAAAAAGTAGTTGGTGATGCTGTTTCACTTGGGATCGAGGTCTCCTACAAAGATCACAGACTGAAATAGGGACCAGCCCAGGTCTACAGGCTGGGAGTGGATGCTAAATGATTTTTTTCAAAGCTCCCAGCTGCAACCTCCCCAGATCGCAATCTGTGTTTTTCTGGCTTTGATTTCATTTTGAATTCTTTTTCTGAGGACTTACAAAAATAGTTTTTTAATAGCAGCAGCCACAGCCAGATCTAAACATGATTAGTTTATATGTTAAGTCCTTTCTGAGTTCTCAGGGGAAGCAGATAACACAAGGTCTCTCTCACTTGGGCAATTTTTAAAGTGGTTGAAATTCTACTCTTTCCACTTCTTTATTTTTAATTTGACAGTTCTGCTAAAGCAGGAGGGAAGATCTCTATCCTGCTCTTGTGTGTGTTTTTTTTTTAATGCCTTGAAATCAGCTTTGGTAAAAATCAGTTGCCAGCCGCTGCGGCTGAGAGCAGTCGAGCTGCCTCAGAGGGAGCCTCCTTAGTGGACCCCTATGATGTCAGGATGCATCGAGAGAGGCAGAGAGGAGGCTAGGAATCCAGCTCAGTCCTCACACAGCACTGCCAGGTACCACTGCCCTGCGAGCAGCTCCGCACCGCTCTGCCCATTTCCTCCCCCAGCAGAGCAGAGCCCCCGGCTCTCCCTCCTACCTGCCTGCATGAGGACCCAGCAGTGCCCCAGTGAGTCCAGTGGGGCACACAGTGGAGAAAACTGCAGCAGCAGTGGCAGCTCCGGGCTCTCACCGGGTTCGGATTCGGACAGCAGCGGGGTGGTGTGTGGAGGTGGTGGGATGAGAGGTGTTCTGTCCAGGTATTGGAGCTTGGAGAGTCTTCACTCTGCCACAGGTAAGGGAGTTTTTTTTTCTTCTTCCATTTTCTTCATCTCCTTTATTTTTTTTAATGCTCAGTGATATTGCACTGACCTTGAGAAACCAAATCAAACCTGGAAAAGTATATAATGAGAAAATCCAGGCTCTTAGTCATGAGAAATAACCAAAACATTCAGTGTATGCTCGTTGTACCCCCTGCAGATTTACAGCTGAAACAAAACGACACAGACCCTTAATAGACTACTTCAGTCAGAAATAAATTCTTGCTGGCTTGGGAAACAGTGCTTAAGCTTCCACCTGTAAAGCTGCTCTTTCCTTGTGGAACAACATTTCTGCTTTCAGCTTAATTCTCTAGATCCCAGTGTCAGAGCTGACATTTCTCTGGGTAAATTCCAGTGTAGAGAATTGCTGCCTGGAGGAAATGTCCAAGCGAGGTGCTGTGCAGCAGATGAGGGCCAGGCAGGTTTGCACTGCTGTGTACCAAGAGAGGGAAAGGCAGGTCCCCGAGCCAGCTGCTCGAGTTCTGTTTCTGTTTTCCCATCCTTCATTGAATTCCCTTTTGAAGCAGAGACTTTGGAGGCACGTTCATATAGCCTGGATCTGTTCTGGCTCAGCCTGCCCGGGTCTGGCATTCAAGTTTGGAATCACTGATGAGCCTATTAAGGGTTTGGGTGTTTGAACTGCAAGCTTGGGAAGAGGCTTTCTCATTCCCAACTGCTACAAGCAAAGGAGCCTGGCAATGATTTTCCTGGCCAGCGATTGCTGAGCTGTTCAGTTTTTTCTTGACTGTTGCTGTTTAGAGAAATTTTTTTTGATGGAGCTGCAGCAAATTAGTTCCTCTCTGAGATAAATTCAGCCAAGTGCCTTCAAGGCCCCCAGTGACTGCCATTTCCTTAGTGAAAATACTTGGTGCTACCAGCTAGAGGCAATGCTTGGGAAGAATTTTAGGTGTAGTTCTGTGTAATCTGCTTTAGTTGCATATACTCTTAATTGGGGCAAGGTCTTGTAATTCCACCTCCTACTCTAGATTTGGGGCTGTTGAAGAAAATCTCCATTGCTGCTTTGGAGTCCTCTGCTGAAGTGAGAGTAACTGGGCTATCATAGGGGGAAGGACTACAGCAGGGTGGCCAGACTAGCTGACTTTCACAACCCACCTTCTAGATGACCAAGAAACACTGAACACCTACAGCGTGTCCCGAGAGCCCAGGGACCAGCAAAAAGGCTCAGGGTGAGATCAGGCCACGGACTGATTTCTGGGGGAAAGATCTGGGCTGCAAATGCAAGGGGATGCAATTCTGTGTCTCAGTAGCATCTACTGGCTTGTGTTCTCCTGTAGCTGGGAATGCAAATAATCCCCAGCATAGCTCTGACATTGGCATAAAGTAACCCTGGCAGAGGATCCTTTTTCAAACTACTACTCAGAGTTGCATGCAGGGCAGTAGTAGTAGTTCAGTCCCCTCTGTCTCAGAGGATTTGCTGTCAGCTCTCCTCCGTGGAGCCATTCTTGGGCTTAATCAGGTCAGTTGATACAAATGATGTACAGTGATATAAAAGAATTATGGTCGATAGCAAAAGCAAACTCTAAAGCAAAGTCTCCTTCTGAAGGCTCTTTCACTTCCACAGTATTGTCATTCCAATGGCTGCGAGGCATAGTGGCATTTTGTGGATGCTGTATGCATTTAGCAGGAAGTGCAGAGATGGGGGGGAATAGAATAGAAAAGAAAATGGTGTGGAGACAGACTGGGAATGGGGGAAAACAAATTACAGTTCCTAATTACAATATCAATACATCGATACAATAACACCAAAGCAAATCACTGCACTTTAGGCTCCATGTTGCTTCAAAATACTGTGGTTGGTGTCTTCTCACGTGCAAAAGATATCTGGGCAGTTTGCCTCTAACTACTAACAAAATTCAGGTCAGAATGAGGATTAAACCTCGACAGCAGTGCATCTCCCCAGATAATTTATTTTGCTTTCAGTCTATCAGTATGCTTTGGGTTCAGCTAAGGTAGCTGGGGTAGAACTGCTCCTCACCACCAATGCCAGTTGGCTGCCAGGGGAACAAGGTAGAATTTCTTTAAAGCATGTGATAAATAAGATTTTTTGAAATGGTAACATTTAATACCCTGATTAAAGCAAACAAACCAACCAGGAGGAGCAATAGCAGCTGGCAGTGCACAAGAGTAGGGGTAACTGGAATGCCTGGCAGTGTCCTCACCTCGGAGGAGCACAGAGTCACCAGCATCTTGGTGTGTGTCATATCAAGAAATCATGGGGGGGGGGGGAAGTGCAGACTGTGTGGAAACACCATGAACTGCCAGCCTGGTTTTAATGCACCTTTGGGAAGATGAATTAGTCCCCTTCTCTGTTTTAAAGGGATTCTGCATTTCCAGTAGTGGTCTGAATGCTGGCTGGGTGGACTTGGCCTTTGCTTTTTCTCCTCCCTGTGGGCATATAAACTTGTTATAGGGATCTTCATACTGAGTCTCTTGCTGTCTAAGAATTCAGAGATTAGAAACCAGATTTAAGTGCCTGAGAAGTGGAGGTGTGAGAGAGGTGAGGGGTCTTCAGTACAATGGAAATGCAGCTGTTTGAGTTTGTCCTTTACATGATTTAGAGTTCAGGAGAGTGAAAAGACAGCTGTGTGTATGTTTACACCTGTGTGCATCTCACAAGGTGTGATATCAGAAACACAAATTGACATCCTCTCTACAGAATAGAGGGGCAGTGTTTTCCCAGGTTCACTGGGGGGGAAAAACATCTGGTTTGGGTTAATAATCTTCCTCTGCAGTCAGTAATGAAGTAGGATTCCTTTTGGTTTGCAGTTGACTGTTGTGCTCTACTGATTAAGAGGGGAAGTTAAATGTGATACAGAACTAAAAGAGAAATGACCTGTTGTTGCAGCACAAACTTCTGTGCAAATGCCCTTTGAAAAAAATAAATAAATGCAAAAATAATAATTCAGGCTGCTATGGAATGAAAGATTCTACTGTTTTTTAATATCAGTCTGTGGCATTTTTGGTCTAAATGTCAATATTCATTCCATGAGGAAGCCTTTCTCCCTGGGGCTAAATACAAACATGAAAAGAGGGAATGCTTTGCAATTCTACCAAGCTCTCCATTTGAGGATGCCAGAGGACTTTATAAGCATCAATAACCCTCACAGAAGGTCTGAGAGGCTTTCAAAGTTTGATTTAGGTTAGAAAAAGAAATGCATGTAGTTAGATACTTGGATAGCAGCCTTGCTATTTTTAACTACTTCAAACGTTTGGCCGGTGCAGTTCTCCAGGGAGATAATGACTGAGAGCTGGGGTTGCTCAGCAATTCTGAAAATCAAGCCTTAAGTATCTCATCTGGACAAAGAGACATGAGACATCCAAATGAAAGGTCAGTTGTGACACTGCTCCAGCAAGTGATTCAGTGGCACCACGGGCACTCTAACCCCAGTTTCCTAGGCAAGGTTTTGTACGGCAGGCTCACGCTGCCCGTATCCCATTCATTGCTGCTGCACAGCTCTACTGAAAAGTTTGTTTTCTTTAGAACATTTCCAGATTCAAGCTTGGGAGTCTCTTTGCTTTTCCAGCTCCTTTGTTGCAGATCCAATCCTGACCTCATTAAGACTGCTGTTTATTCTTTTGCTTGTCCGAGTTGGGAAGGCCTAGAAGAGCAAAGAGAGGTGAGGACAAAGCGGGAATTGCAACTTGGTGGACTGGCAGTTGCCATAGTTGCCCAAAGAGATCCTCTGGGCGTTTGTAGCAATTTCATTGTACAGACTTCAGTGCACCTCTCTGCGCTTTCCTGGCTCCTAATACGCAGCTATCCTCATCTGTCAGCCTTGGCAATATGGCTTTTGAACAAACAAGAAAACAGAATATGGGTGGGGAGTTGTTGTGTTGTTTTTTTTTAATTTGGAGCTTTTTTATTAAGTTTTTTAGAAAGTTTGCCTTTTTTTTTCCCCCAAGTCATTCATTTCATTATTGTGGCTGACGAGGGTGCCAGTAATAGAGCTGTGGCCAACGCGTTGCATCTTTCTTGTTTGGCAAGAAATTCTTTCAAGCTCTTTTCCCTTTTTCTTTCCCCAGCCCTGCCTTTTTGGTAGCAATGTCTGCAGCTGTTTTCATGGGCTGCACTGCATAATTCCACTGACCCTTCTTTCTCTAAGGTCACATAGTCAGCAGGAGTTAGAGGTCACACAACGGGAGATTGATTTAAGGTTCAAAGTGTTTTAGAATGCTTCCAAAGGAGAGTGGAGGGGGGGAAAGGGAAAAAGTTAGTGCCTCAAAGCATAGACTGCAGCATGTTGATGTTTCACCCTTGATGTGGCAAATTGGGAGTGAGGATGTTTCAACTGGATTCATTGATTGCATTGTAGCGTGTGCCCCCTCCTCATACATTTCATGTGTCACCTGCCAGAATCACTTCCTCTCATCTCTGAACTATTAATGCATTAAAAAAAAGCCAGGAAAAAAACAAACAATCAAATAAATAAGAAAAACCCCAACCAAACAAAAAAAAAGAACAAAAAAACCAAGAACAAAAAAAAAAATCAACAAAGAAACAAACAAAACAACAATTCATGGTGAATTATCTTTGATTTTTCTCTCTGCGTGGATTCACTTGTAATGGTGACTGGTAAAATTAGGTAAACCTAAGGGAGATCCTGAACTTTTGAGGAAGAATTACAAGATTAACATCCCTTGGCTGAACTAATGAGCTGCCCTAAAGCTGAAGTAATCATTTCTTATTTGAAAAGATGTTTTCCAAATGATGTGAGTGCAGCTGAACACATGGCAGCATGCTCAGACAGCGAGGGCATCTACATTGATGTTCAAAGTAGATGTTCATTCTAGTAAATCCATCCTCAGTAAATGCTAAGTGTATGCAAACTTGGCCACTTACTGCACTGAAAAAATACCCATTTTTAAAGTGCAAAATCTGCCTTTCCATAAAAAGAAATAGAACATAGTGTTAATGTAGGTAGAAAAGTCTAATCATGTTTGCAGAACAAGTTTTTTCTAAGTTCAGCTATTTTGTAGCTCTAATTAGACTGGGGGCTGGGGTGCTAGTTGACTTGCCCTTGAGGTTTTAAAAGGAGTAAACACTTATTGTCATCCTGTCACCGTGAGACAGATTACAACCTGTGCCTACTAAGAGAGAAGCATCCCCATCTTTGCTGATACTGTGTCTGCAGGGGGGGAAAGGCAAATCTTTGTCAGCACTGCCTGTGACCCTTGCCCAGGTGTACCCCTGGTCAGGTACACCATCCTCATTCTCTTCCTCCTCTGCTTTCAAAACAGCTCCATAAAGAACATTTAGGTTGGGATTACTATTCCCTTTGAGGAACATGACATCTTCTAAGGCTGCATTTCCTCAAAGATTCAGTTACCTTTAGAGCAGCCTTTCTGACCAACACTCCTTTCAGGCATAGCCATGCTTTACTTGCTGTTATTGTTCCATATGAAGTGAAACAGCTTTAAGCCCCCTGATTTGGGTACTGCTACCATCACAGCTCTTGCAGCAGGAAACTTCAAGAGTGTAAATGGAAGGGGGAATGAGGTGGTACCATGAAGCCTACCTGACCGTTCCTTTCTCTGCCTTTGGGTAGTCGTGCAAAGGCTTGGAGTAGCAAATGTGCCTGTTCATTTGGGTTATCTGCACCCACTTCAGATGGGTAGAAAAAGCAGTGAAAAAACAGGTTGTAACATATGCTGGCAAATAGTGTATATGACCAGTGGTCATGAAGAATGTGTAAAACAGCTGCCTACATCATGAAGCTGTTACTGTTTAGCAGTTAGGTTAAACAATGTAGGTAACAATCATTCCTTTTTTTTTTTCCATAGGGATGTGTCCTTTAAGCTTAGTTACAAGCTTAGTAAATTACTCCCTATTAAGGTCTTGTTCTCCAATTCACCTGAATCATCTAAAGTATCTTTGAAGGATTAGAGAAATACAGCCTTCTTCTGAGGGTCACTAATTATCTGTGGAGCTTTCTAATTTAATTAGTCTTGCCTCATCTCAAAATCTGTCGTAGTCTGAGGTTTGTTAAACCAGCTAACTACTTCACTTTGCTGGAAAGTGGTAGGGACAAGCTGGATGCACTAGACTGCCCAGGACGCTGCTCCTCTGAGCAAGCCCAAAGTCTGATGGTGTGCTCTCTTGGCGAGGTGAATGTCCAAGGCCTTCAGTAGCTGTTCCATTCAAAGCTGCTGTTCAAAGTGCTGCGTCTGCCCGTGAAAACAAGACACGAGCTTGGGTGTAAACTGCTAGGACCATAGCTGGCACCTGCTTCACTGCCTTGGGTTACTCTGTGAACATCCAAGCGCTGGCAGCTGGCACTACAAATATACCTCAGGGTATATTTGCCTAATCAGGTATAGAGCTTTGCTGCTGTTTATTCTCAATCCCTTCTAATCAAGGAGCAAAAGAGTCTCTGAATTCTAATGTTGGCTCCTAAGAGCTCAAGTAACAGGGGGTTTTGGCCACGGAGTACAAAGAGCAATTGCTTTGCTGGAGTAACTGGGCCATTTCCAAGTTGTACTGTATCCCAAGGAGCACTTAGAGAAGCTCCAGTGCATCATCCCCATGTGAAAGTCCAGTTCTGCAACTGTGTGGCCTCCCCGTGCTATGCAGACTGGTAAGTGGTAGTAGAACAGGAGGCAATTCATGTGTCAAAGGCAACTGAGTATGCAAAGAAACAAAACCTGTATCAGTTGTTTTGAATGTCCTTGTTCTCTGTTGAATTTCCTTTTGATCTCCTATTCCAGTGTGTGTATCTGCAGTTGTTCACTGGTTAAGCTTAGACTATTCCATGTGCTTATTATCAAAACCCTGTGAGCTTTCTTGAAAACAAACAGTTCTAGATTCAGGCTCTAAATTTGTTTAACTGCTGATAAATAAAGATAAGGTTTCTTTCGAAACCATTCTTAAGGGATCTAATAAATGCCTGAATACTCACTTGAAATCCATTTCAAATGTGCTGTTAATATATTTGATACCATCCTGTTGTACTGGAGAATATTTATAAAACAACTTGAAAAATAAGGTTTTGTGTCAGGAATAGCATGAAAATGCAGAGCTTTGGTTTTATTCCTTTTTTAAATCAAAACGTGAACCATTCCAGTGATGTTATAGAATAAATCAAGATCAAACTGGCTATGTTTTCATAAAGCTGGCAGAGATTTTATTCTACATGGGAGTGATATAGCAAGAGTTTCCCTTTGGGCTGATGGAAATAGTTTCCATGAGGTACCTTTATGTTGTGTTGTGGTTTTTTGGTGTTTCAGTTGAAATCTGTCTCTAAAGGCAGGCAAAAAGAAAGGGTTTGAGGAGGCCGAGTATTAATGCCAAATGATCTGTCTTAATGGATTGGATTAAGCTTTATGTGCTCTCCCTCTACCAGTGGAATCTTGCCATGCCAGGTGTTAAAAGCCCTCGGCGAAGTGTGAACCAAGACCACTGCTCAAATGCACATTCAGAAAGACACACTTGGCATTTAGAACCTGCAGTTCAGAGATCCTTTTAAGAAAAGGAAGAGTACAAACAGTGCCTGTGCACAAAGTGGAGATGGCTCCCTGTTCTTGGCACTGTCGTTCGGGTTATTCTTTGGAGTCCTCTTTAGAAAAATCAAGGCATATGCAGGTTTGGAGGAGGAAAAGCTGTCTACATCAGTATTGAATTAAAAAAAAAAAAGTAGGTTGGAAACTAAAGGTTCAGCAGCAAGGAGTGAGAATGGGTCTCTTCTGGTGAACAGGGCTGCTGGAGCTGCTTCTGTTCTGTAGTCTGGACATGGTGTGGCCGTGAGGCTGGAGAGAAGTTGCATGTGGCCCTGCTCAGGTTCAGTGGTCAGTTCAGAGTTCAACTGAAAAATAAACACTTGGGGTGTTCAGACCCGAGCTGGGTTTCAGCTGTGAAACACCTGTGGTTGGAAGACTGAAGCAGGGTGTTGAAGAGAGGAGGAGGAGGACACACTGAGCTTCAGGACTGGGTTGGTGAGGAGTCCTACAGCAGGCAAAACTGTCACAGAATGGTGGGGTTGGAAGAGACCTCTGGAGATCAGCGAGTCCAACCCCCCTGCCAGAGCAGGGTCACCCAGGGGCAGCCCACACAGGAACAGATCCAGGTGGGGCTGGAAAGTCTCCAGAGCAGGAGACTCCACAACCTCTCTGTGCAGCCTGGTCCAGTGCTCGTGTTGTTCTTGTGCAGATTTTTTTTTGGATGGATGTATTCAAAGTGTCTCAGTTTCTGATGACACAAAGTGACCTGGAAAAGAAACTAATAGCATGAATTCTGGAGCTTTTGTTTGAAGCACTGAGTAGCTTCTCAGTTGGCTCTGCATGCTGACTTGGCTGGTGCTCTGGCAGGAGGACACCCTCCCTGAGCAAAGCTGCATGTCAGCTTGAGGTCACTGATGGTACATCCTGCTCAAGGCAAAAGCCTACCCTGCGTGCCTGAAAGAAGCTTTGACAATAAACCTTTTAAGAGAGTTTATTATGGAAACCCAGCGTTACTAATACCCTGAAAACAGTGGAGTTGGATCAATTTGTAATGTGGCATTCTTATCAGCCTTAAAAGCCTGAATAAATTAAAAATATGCAGAAACCATCTGTACTGAAACTTGTTGATTGGATCTGTCAGCTCTCTTCGGAGAAAGCAAAATCATTTATTTGGAGCTATTTTTGGTCCTTGGTTTGAGCTTCACCACAATGTCTCTTGCTGTAGAACCAGGTCCTGGCAGTCTTATTTCATGCTGCCTTAATGTCACTACTCTTCATGGGTTGAGTTATGGAGGCTTGGTCAAGTCTTCTCCTGTGCCTCTTTGGGGAATATACCTCTTTGGCAGCCTGCTCCAGTGCTCCTGCCTCTTTGGGTCACAGTTGGTGGTGTAACACTCACCCATGGTGTGTTCACGCTGCATTCTCTGGCTCTTAGAGAGCTGAGACTTCCACTTGGCCCCCCAAGTACCACTTGAGCATCATCTCCAGGCCACTGGAGGAAGGCTCCAAAGTGATTTTATGTAGGACAGCTTCTACATCTTTTAGGCAGCCACTTGTGATGGTCTGCTCTAGATAACTCCTCTGATCTGGAGAACTTTGCTTTCTGAAAAAATCCAATACACTTCCAAGGGTAAGATAAAGCAATGTCACAGCTTTTCAAGCCTCTGCCTTGACACTCGAGTGGAATGATTTAAAAATCCACTGAATTACTAATGGCAAGGTCATTCGTTTTGACCCCTCTAAATCATTTCTGCTGTCTCTGAAACGATAAGTGTAGATGAATGGGAGCAGTACTTGGTCAATTCCTTGTAAGACTCTGGCCAAAAACAAGGTTTTCTTTCTGAATAAAGATGGGGACTGCAGCCTGGTGTTCTGCCTTCCTCTCAGGGCTGCCTTGCCCTTCCTCAGCTTTCATTTTTAAGAGGCATCTTGATTGCAAAGGGTTTTTCCCCTTGTAATAAAAATAAAAGATGACAACGACTTATGGTTTTTTATGGGAATATAGTGCACATACAGGGAAGAGGAAGATCATTCTGCTCACTTGTCAGAGGACTTGTCACCTCTTCTTCTGCTTTATGCTTCTATTAGGGCATTCATTGATGTGCAGTGGCACCAGTGCTGTAACTTTGCAGCTGACTGTGACCCAGTTCCTTGATCACACTGAGAAATGAAGGGAGAGTTCAGCAAGTTCTCAGTGCTCAGAGGAGGATGAGTCTTGGCGAAGTTCAAAATGCACACGGATAAGGGCACAAGTTGTTTCTTCCAGTTCCTTCTCAGCCTTTACACATGACAAAGGGTTTTTAATGGCACCTGGACTTGGGAAGTTCACTGTGCTGGCTGGAGTATTGATCCTCTTCTCTTCTTGGAGCAGGCAGCAGCATGGGATGGAAGCTTCCCCCTGCACCCCTGTGCTTCATAAGGGAGTGAACTTGTATGGTTGACACCGCCTGTCTTTAATCGTGCCCTTGTTTTCAGAGGCCTGGAGAACTGAAGATCATCTGCAGTGGGCTGCTCCTGAAAACTTTACCTGCTGTAGAAAGTTCTGGTTTTGCTTCAGGCCTTCTAAAGCAGGTCTTCCTCCCACCCTCAATCTCAACATGGTTTAGGCATCTGTCTAGTCCCATCCACCTGCTCAAAACAGGGTCACCTAGAGCGGGTGGCCAGTTGAGTTTTGAATCTCTACAGGAATGGAGACTCAATAACCTCTCTGGGCAACCTGCTCCAGGCTGTGACCATCCTTACAGTAAAAAAAGGTTTATGTTTGAATGGAATTTACTGTATTTCAGTTTGTATCCATTTCTTCTTGTCCTTTTACCATCCACCACTGAGTAGAGCCTGGCTCTGTCTTCTGCACCCCTTCCCATCAGGTAGTTATACAAATTAAGGTCCCCCTGAGTCTTCTCCTCTCCAGGCTGAACACTCCCAGCTTGCTCAGCCTCTCCCTGCATGTCAAGTGCCTCATTCATGTCTGGCCTTTTGCTGGACCCACTCCAGTCCATCTGTATGCTCCTTGTAGTCTCACTTGCCTAGGTTGTTGCCTAAATCTCTGAGATAGTGTTTGATCCTACTTGGCTCTGAATTGCACAATGTGGGGTATGGTGTGTGTTTGTTTGGGGGGGATTTCTCTGGTCTCTTGCTGCACATTTCTGTACTTGCTAAGCATGCCAGTGGAAAGTGGGAGGGTCAACATCTGGTCAGTGCTGGTTTTGCTTTTCTGAGGGTAATGTCAGACCCTAGCTCTAGCATGACCTGGGCATATGCCAGGCCAGGCTTTGGTGTGCGTGTGAAAGGGATCTGGTTGCACAAATAGTTTACACAAAGGTGAAGCCTTCTCTGTAGTATCCCTAGAAAGCACTGATGCTATGTGCTCTTTGATCAAGCTTTGTATGTGGCTTCTGTGCTGTAGACACTGAGACTCATTCAGCCTCTTTACAGCACTCGATAAGTAACAAGTCATGGCACAGAAGGGACCTACAATATTGGACACAACAGGCAGCAGTTTCACTGCTCCAGTACTGTAACTATTCATCCCAGAAACCTATGTGAGAAGCTGGTGTGCTTGTCAGAATGAGCACTTGTCAGTAAACTCCATGGATAGATAAGCTGGTTTAAACACAGCATCCCTCAGTGGTGGATGCCCTCCCTTGTCGCCCAGCCTGTGGTGCCCAAAGGGTGTGGATCCAACAGCTCTTCTTCCACAGTTTAAAGCACTGCAGTTGAAACAGAGCTGTCAACACCAGTCCAGACTACTTCTTGGCAAAGCACCCGAGCTAGCAAGCCTTTGGGAAGTTCTCAGGAGAAACTCTGGAAGTAGATGGGGAGGAGGGCTTGGGCACTTACTGGCTCTGGGTGCTCTCTGTGGCTGGCAGGCACATTAGCTTCATTCCTGCTCTCTTTTCCTCTCCTACAAAGCCTAAATACAAGGGACAAGCTTGTGTGGGTTGCTAAGCACTGTCTGTAAGATAATCAAAAGGGAAACAGAGCTGGGCCATAGACCAAAACCATTGCTTCAAGTGTGGTTGCCACAAGGGCCGTACAAAGTGCTCTGACTCTGCCGTGGGTTGGAATTTCCTGGCTCCCTGCTGAGCACTGGTCTGAGATCCCAGAGCCACGTGACTGGGGGTGTCGTAGCAGATTTGGGGAGTTCAGCAGTAGCTCCACGTACCCCTTCAGTATTTGAAATGGTTTGATGTTCAAAGCCCAAGGAATTCACACGTTGTGTAGCTCTGGTTGTGCCAGAAGGGTACAAACTGCTTCGGTACAGCAAGAAGAGCGAGGTGCTCGTGCTCAGTCTTAGGAGGTGCAGTGTATTGTGCTAAGGCAGCAGCTGGTGAGAAGGGCCTTGGGTCAGATCCTGCACCGTGGTGGGGTTTCTTCAGTGGGTGATACTGTGGGTGGTACTGCACAGGAGGCCCTACTGCTGGGTGAACCTCACCTGGCTGGGAGAAGGAGGAAGACATGGGCGAGCCCTTCTGGTGGGATTTAAGAAGCTGTCTGTTCTTTGTTTCTAGCAGAGTCTTCAAAGCAGAGCTGGTGACATGAAACAAGTGTATCAGCCTCAGCTCTTTCAAAATGAGGGTGGGAAAATAATTTAAAACCTTCTTTCATCAGCAGTTAATGCTCAGCTGCTTAAATGTATGCTGGAGAACTTCAGGTGAATGTTGGCAGCTGGTCCCCTCCCTCCTGCAGCAGGAGAGAGCATGGGTGGCAAGAGATGAAAGCACTAATACCTCAGAGGGACACCATGAATTCTTCTCTCAGTGTTTGCCCACGGCCATGAGGAAGGAACTGGCTTTTGAGGCAGTGCTGCCGAATGCCCTCTAGTCCCACATTTCTGCCTTCTCTGTTTGGTGAAGTCAAATGTCTATATTTGGCACATCCTAGGCTGTTGTCATGGAAATGGCTGTATGGACACATCCATAGCAGAGCAGCTTTGTTCTGTACAGAAGGATCTGAAGGACGATGGGTGAGAAAGGAAGAGGCCTGTTCTCAGCATTCGGATGCTCATATTTGTTCTTCAGCTTCGTCGCTCCAGTCGGAACTCACGCAGCTGTTGGCTTAGTTGTTTTGGACCAGTCTGGAAAGAATTACATAGACCAATACCCAACATCTGGACTTCAACAGAGTATTGCTGAGCATCACCCAAGATAGGATCCCCAGTTACAGTAGCTGGCTCCTACATCACTGGAATGCTACTGATGAGCACCACTGCAGAGCAGTAATGTCTCTGCTCAGCCCTTTTTACCCTGTGCTTCTAGCCTGGGTGAGATCTTGAATGTTCTTCCAAAGAGCAAATGCACCTACTATTCTGAAAAGGGAAGGAAAAACCATTTCACTCATCCTTTGCTCCTTCCATTTGAACACTGTAGCTGGAAACATCAGGGACTGTAGCCAGGTATTTCCTCTGGAATGCGTGAAAAGGAGTAATATTTGAGCAGTTAATGAAGGGGCACTTAGAGGGTCAAAGTTAATCTTGGCAGATTTCCTACCTTGTGCTTTCTGCTGCTGCCAGGCCACCCTGCACTTCCCCCGAGAGGAGTCATCAGCTGTGAGGAGGGAAAGGACTAGAGGAATGTATGTTGGATCTACTTGCCTCATGTCAAGAGTATTTTCACAGCCCGTTGCTACAGGGAGCTTCTCAGCTTCGTGCCAAGAAGAACCAGAAGATAAGAAACTTCAGAAGCAGCAAGGGGAGCTACATCCTGTGACTCGGAACCGAGCTCTGCAGGGTTCTTTCCTCTTGTGCCTGGAGCTGTGGGAGGAGTTCCTTCTCATTCCTGTGCATCTTCAACATGGTGGGAGCATATTTCAGTGCTTCTAATCAGATATTTGTGGTTTGGTGGTGGGTTTTTTTTCCTCTGGTAAACATAGAAATAGAAGCTGGTACGTGCTTAGTAAAAACCACACTGTTTCTAATGCATTCTGGTTATGTAGCCATCATGATCTAAACATCATCCCAGTCAGATTACAGGTAAACATGTCGTGCTTTGGTTCCACATCAAAAATCTTCACTTACCACAGTCTATCCCTGCAGACTGGACAGAATGCAAGCGAAGATAGCTCCTCTCCCTGCCTGACAGCTGTCCCATGCACTCCGGATCCTCCTGCAAGAAGGCAGGGCAGGATTTCCACAGAATCCACCCCTGCTGTGCTCCCATCCGCTTTAAAGTGCTTCAGCAGTTTTTATCTTTTCAGACTTCAGGAATGTTTATTCATTAATCAACTTTCCAGATTCTGTCACATATGAGCAATCCATGTGAGGGTGATGAAAGGTGTTTGTAGTTACAGCTTTCCAAAACATAAGTTCTCAAATTTTGCTTTGCATATTTCATTAAAACAAAACCAGAACCAAGCTTTATTGTTTTGCTTAAGGTTTTGATGCTATATTCTGTTCCTAGGTCCTTTTATTGTGTGTTTGAAGGGAACCAGATTGAAAAGATTTTTCAGTCTGTGGAGAAATTTGCAAGATTAAGAACATCATCTTAATTTTTTATCTGCTTATATCTGTGCCAGCTGTTCTGCCTGAGAAAGCTTCAGCTTCTTTCAGGGTTCTGTGGTCCTAGCACAAACTGGTTGCCCTGTAAATACCATCAGATGAGGGTTATGGAACCCGTGCTATTGCTGGTGTTCAGACAAGGAGCATCAACAGCAACAACTGGCAACTTTATCTTTGATAAAGCCAAATACAGAAAAATATTCAGTAAACTTGGCCTCTAATTGTCACAAGTGAAATGAAAAATGGTCAGTATTTCTTATTAGATGTCATTGTCTATTATTAAATACCATTTATTAAATAAAGTGCACCTTGGTTTCTCCTCCTCCTCCTCCTTTCTAGGAAGAGAATTCTCTTGATTAGTGATAGCTCATCTATATCTCTGCCCTGGGCAGAGCTGATGAAAGCCTTGGATGGCTTCTGTCTGCAGGATGTGGTTATGGTTGAATAATGAAATGAACAAAATACAAAGTATAAGAACAACAAGTTCCCAGGCAGGTTTTTTTTGTTATAAAGTGAGGAAGACCTTAAGAAGAAATATTTTCCTTAAAAAGCCATTTTTATATACATTTTCTAACCTTACAAAGTAATCTTTCCAGAGCAAGGAACTTCACCCAGGGAAGGAGGGCTAATTGGCTGCTTTCAGTTCATCTCTCTGCTTAACTACTTCTCTTTCTATCTCACACTGGTAATAGAGAACACTTTCGTTTTCTCTTTATGATTCTTTTCGATTCTGAGATGAATTATCTGAAGTATGCTCACCATTTTGGTAGCATAGCAGAAAAGGTGAAGAAATCACTGGGAACTTGGATAGATGTTCTGTCGAGCTGTACGTGGGCGTTGGTGGAAAATGAAGACAGTTTTGTAAAGTAACCTTTTTCATAAATATAACAAAGGTGTAGAACTTGTGTCTTTATCTGGCTTCTTCCAGTGGAAGTAGATAGAAATCTCCCTGACATTGCAGTGGAAAATTTGATACAGTGCAGAAGCAGAAAAAGCCAAATGCAAAAACGTCACCAGCCCTACTGCAGGATGCCAACTTGGCTGATACAGAAAGTCCAGCTCTATTACTTAGCAGCGTGAGGCATTTGCCACAGAAGCTGCTTTGCCTGGCCAAAACCTGCTCGGTTACACACTGCACCTCTCACCATTTCACACAGGCTCTTCTCCCTGCTCTCCAGTGTATCCTGCTTGCACGGGGGCGATGGCTTCGCTTATCTTGTATCAGGCAGAATTTAAGAGTTGGGAGAGCTGGTATCCCAAAGTAAAGCTTTGTCATCAGATTCACCCAGGTCACTAGTTATGGTTAAACCAGCCCAGTGGTTTACTCTCTTGTTTTGTTGTGACCTCCCTGCCCCGTGCCTTCGGAGTATTAATTTATTCTGTGGAGCCTGGGACTTGTGACATCAGTGAGGAAATGGGGTTTGGTGGCTGCTGAGATACTTTTGACTGAGAAGTTAAACGTGCAGAAGATGGGAATAGAAATACTGAACATACTGATGTTTTCAGGTGGGTGAGCTCTTGGCTCTCCTCAGCATTTGTGAATGTCCTGGACCTCTGTCCATGTCGTGTTCTTCCCTACACTATCTGTAGGGTCTCCATCTTCATTTGTGCTCCTCCTACCTTTTCTGCTTGTAGTGTGACTCACCAGTTTGCCTACTCTGGATTCACAGGTTGCTACAGTTACTGGGGATGCTCCTTCAGTTCCTCATATACGATTTCCTCATATACGATGAGGTCACCCATCTATGACCAGACTTCCTCCATTATCCCTTTCCCATTGCTGAACAGCAATCTCACGTGCTCCTGAATATAACCTGTCATTTCAGTTTGATTGGTTAACACTATGTGGGAAGAGAGCCTTGAATTTCACTTGGGTTCCAAGGAAGCTTTTGCCATAGAGATCTATTCTTCCCATTCTCCAGACACCTCTGTCTCTGTTGGAGGCACCTTAAACTCTTTATGGGTCATCCTCTAATAAACCCATGGCTTTACCGAAGGAGTTTGACTCAGCTCACCTTTCTGTACTGTGGCACTGGCTTCTACTGCTGTAAACAGCCCTAGGTGATATCTTCTGCTGTCACACGTGTAGCTTCTTCAGTTCCAGGTCTAGACAAACTATCGAGAGGGCAGGACTGAGGTTTGCTGTTTGGAGGGCATCAGACCTTTGTCCGTATAGAGGTGTTGTGTGCTCCAGGTGGATGCAATCCTGGTGCTTTACAACTTTCAGAGTAACCTGGAACTATTGCTAGCTGACTTCAATTAACTTCAACTTTTCCAAAAGGAAATTTTAGAAGTGTACCTGGAATTAATATTGAGGCTTTCCAGTGGGTCTTATTCTGCTCGTATTACTATGACCTGAAATCACCTCCTGCAAGAAAGAATAGTACACAGGTAAGAAGATGCAATCTTAAGGAAAGAGAAAGTTTCCAAAACAGTTGCATAATATCAAGTGACATGGAAAATTAGAAGCTAATTTGCCTGAGAAGTTAGCTCTGACTCACTAAATCTTGCTCTGCTCAGCTCTCAAAGCTATCTAAAATAGAGATTTTCACAGCAGGTGTCTCAGTTGCATTCTGAGATCCTCCTGCTCTGGAAGGTGATTCTGTGATTAGCTCTTCTTATGACTGATTAAATTAATTTTCCTCCTTCAGCAGCTGAATACAGTTGTAGATAAGTAGCAATTGTGATGCATAAAACATAAGCTGGGAGTGTCTCTTTTAACTGCACTGACTTTATGCAGCAATACTTCACAATTGTGCTAGTCTTTCACATTCCACTTCAAATCTTTCACATTCCACTTCAAATCTCATTTTATGGCTTTGCCTTTATAAAGGCTTATATAGAAGTAAAATCCATTTAGGTTCTTTTTGATGTATGGATCTCCTATTGCTTTTAGGAGCTCCTAAGGCTCCTGTTGCCTTTAAGGGATGCACTTGAAATCGGTGACTTGCTCTGTGATCCAGTAACCAGCATGAGGTATCAGAACAATGAATTAGCTGCATTTGAGTGCCCAGAAATGAAGACTTTCTGTGGCATCGACAGAAATACCAAGCAGGCAACTTCTCCTTGTTATTACAATGCAAATAGGCATGAGTTAAGTGGTTGGGGATAGAGGAAGCTCTTAATTGGAATATATATATATAAAAAAAAAGGCAAACATGCAGAAAAGAAGTTGCAAGTAGAGCACTTAGTGCTGGAGAGAAGAGTGCTTGGAGATATTAATTACTCTGCCTTGTAGTTTTGGTCTGGGTCCAGTGGCAAGTTCTGTAATACATACTCTTGGTGGTCAGTTAATTTGCAGTTATTTGCAGTGAATGCTAATTTAATACTTCAAATAATCTTACCTCTGCTTTGTGACAGTTGTTTGTTGTGAGACTGGATAAAGGAAGGACAGAACAAGGGAAGCATGAGATCCGTGTAGTTCAGATCCGTGTAGTTCAGCATGGGTTTTGTGACTAAGATGGGAATCTCTCTCCTTCAGTGGAGCTTTCTGGGGAGTGTCTGGTGCGTCAGGTGAAGCGTGGACACTCTCACTGTCAGGCTGGCATAGCTGGTTGTATCCCCTCCTACAGACTCACAGGCATTTAACCTCTGGCATTGCTCATGCAGAAAGGAATTCAAGGAGTGGTCGGTATCTGTTTCACACGTGATGAGGCAATAAATTCAGAAGCCAGCATATAAAGCTCTAAGTTCCTGAGGAGGACTGTGCTTTATTTATATTAATGCTATTTTTTGATGTCAGACAAAGACTGTAACTCATTTCTAAGATGAAGCATCCATTTATGGTAAGAAGGTGTTGGAGGTTATTAGTTGTTATTGGAGGTTTATTAGTGGTAGCAGGAGATAGATTGATGCCCCAGGAATTCACTTCTGCCTCTATGTCTCATATTCCTCTGCTGCACTTCTGAATTTTGTGCATTCTCTCAGCAGCAGAGACTGTGAAGTATTGAAAAATACTGGATCTTGTTTTGGGGGGGTTTCTGTGTCTGAAAAGTGAAGGCTCTTAATGTGTTTAATTTAATTTCCTTGAGATTTCCTATTAGCCCTTCCAAATCAAGGAATTAGCTACTCATTAACCTTTCATGTTGGACCACTAGCTAGAGGAAGGACGTAGTTTACTCCCTGGAGCCATGAGCCGGTGGATGGACGTCTCAGGTGCACTTCAGCTAGCTCAGAACAGACCACTGTTTCCTGTGGAAAATCCTCTTGCCTTTCCTGACAGCTGGCCATTCATGAAGGCCTTGACCTAGATAGCTTAGAAACTCAGAGCATGGGAACTTGAGTGGCATTAAGTTGGATGAATCTGGTCTCTAATCCTCATTTAGCTCGTGTTCTCTCTTGTGGTTTACCATTATCAGTTACCGTACGTGGTACGGCTCAGGGCTTGGTCATTAATGCTGAAAGAGATTGAGGACAATAGAATTTTCCATGCTTGGACTTACAGAAGTTCTGTGCTGTCTGGAGACCTAGAACTAAAAGATTTTAGGTGCTTTTAGTAGGGTAGTGAGTATCATGTTAGGTTCAGTCTGTGCTGGGAGGAGATTCTGTCACTCTTACTGCTTGTGGTTCATAACCTTGGTTGGTGGGCCATGTAAAGCCACCTAAGTTTGGGTGACCTTTCCTGTGACACTTGCCACAAACAGAATTAGGACAGTACTTGCTTAGTGGAGCCCATGTTTGGAGTGAAATCTATTTAATCTTTGATTAAGAATGTATGGAATGCTTTGTCTCACATGGACAACCTTACTGGGAGACAAAGGAACTTTGCATTCATAGTCTGATCTGATGGGCTGCCCAGACTTAGCCCTGGGTTGAGAGAATGGGCACCAAAACTTTTGTTGCAAGTGGGATTTTTGACTGACTGAGAACAACAATCTTTGGTGCCTCTTTTTACAGAACTCTTGAATAATTCTGTGCGGTTTTGCTCAGGGGAATAGGAATGTTTAGTGATAATGATCTTACCTGAGGAACTGAATTTAGAGTGTCTCTCAAATTTTAGCTTGACGTTTCGAATGGAATAGAAGGGCTATCATTCCCAAACTCATAGCAGAGGTGAAAGGAGCATTAGTCTCCTAAGCCAACGTGACAGGCTTTTTTTCTGCTTTATTAATGCTTACTTTAGAAATGAAGATGTACTTACTCAGTTTGTTCATTTTCTGAGACTAATTTATGTTCTGAGTTCAGCCATACCATTTTCCTTAGTCCTATGGAATTTGGTTATACTAACAATGCAAGAAAAATCCAGAGGGTTCATCTAGAGACAGGCAGAATTTATGGAAGGAGGAAACCCTGTGGGATGTCTTATCACTCCAGTTTTCAGTAATAGAAGGAAACTATTCAGCTTTTTTTTTTTGTCCAAATGTTACAGCAGACAGAACTCCAGAACTCTGGCTGCAACAGTTCAGAAAACAGAGTTAATCACTTTGGCACCTGGGAAGCTAATTTACTACTTGGCTCTGAAAAATGAGGGGCCTGGGAATCTTTATGTAAAGTATATTTGGGAAGAAATAGCTGTAATGAAGTAAAAATTAATTAACTAGCTGAAAGCCTGAAATAAATGGATGCTACTGAGAAAATATTACAGAGCAGATGCATTGTTCAAAGATTTCAGGAGGTGTATTATAAATCTGAGGCTCTTATTTGGAGGAAATTTGGGAGAAAACCCAGGTAACCCAAGGTGACAAATACCAATTCTGCTTTCCCTACTCCTGTGGAGAAACTTCACTTGGAAAGCACTGAATTTTTTTGTTCCATATCATTGCACTGTGACCTATGAAGAGTAAGGGCACACAAGAAGTTCAGGAACCATTTGTACATCACAGAGGGAGTTACTTTAAATTTAGAAACTGGACAAGCTGTGTAAACTTCTTCTGCATTTTTGGGCTTGGATATTTGGTAGATTTGCTTGGATTGCATAAAAAATTGTTCCAAGTTCTGTCCTGCTCCCATCTGTTCTTGGCTCTGGTTGACTTCAGTGGGAGCAGTGAAATGTGCGGTTAGATTCCACGTGTGCAGGACATCACCACAGTAAGCTGAAGGTTGGTTCGAAACTCAAATGTCTTTCCATAAAAAGACAAGATTCTCCTGTTTGTATTTAACACAAGAGTGTCTATTTTTGTGTCTTTGACAGCTCTTAGTGCCATGTTTCATGGTAGAGGACAAAGTCCTGCTGTCTTGGGTCAGTGACCACCTAGATTTACTCCTGACAATGACAGCTAAGTGGATGAAGAAAGCCCTACACTTAATTTTAGGTTAGTACACTATCTTATTTGATTGTATTTTACAATCACAAAGCATAACTGTAAAACTTCTGATATATCCAGACATTATAACATCACCACTGACCAAAACTAACAGAAAGCTGACCTGAATTAAATGCTTGTAGTTATGGTTCTACATCAAGGTTTCAAAACATGATTAAAAAAAAAAAAAAGAGACCTCCAATATGTGAGGTAGCAATAAAGATTTGGAATGGGATCATCAGCTGAGGCCATTAGTGGATTTCTTGGGGTGTGATACATATTAATCAGCAGCAGATCACCTTCCCGTGGTTGTGTTCGGTCTGTAAGATTAACAGGAAGGGAGAATATTATCATTAAATTAAAAAAGGTAGTTCTGATCAAATGTGCTTACCAGACCTTTCAAGGTGTTAAGATCACATTGCCACTCTTAATTTAAAAACACAGCTCAAGGCTTTAAACGATTGAGATCCAGGGATGCAGCTCTTGTAGGAAGAGGAACAGCAGGGCTTTTGTTCTGTCCGTGACTTCCGTAGGCTCACAGAGTTAGGTCTGGTACCATCTATGGAAGAGCGTGGTTGGGTCAGCTTTTCAGGTAGATAAGAAAACTTTCTTTAGCCATGTTATGCAGAGCATGCTCAGCATCCCAGCCCTATCCTCAGGAGCAAGTGTTCACATCATGACAAATACAACTGGGCTGTCCTCCTTGTCAGGCTCTGGAGTAGCTTTGTCAATTCATCACAAGGGTTCCTTCTGAAATAAGACTGAAGATCTGTGAGTGCCTGTAGGCAGCTCAGGCAGCTTCTGCCTTTGCTCTCCGGACAATGAACACTTTAAAAGATTTGGCAGCCTACTGATGTTTCTCAAGTGCTTCCTTCCCATCAGAGCTGAAGGTGCTCTTTGGGGATGTGCCTTTTCTGACATTGCAATGAAGTGATCACAGCAGGAACACGAACTCATTCCTTTCACTTCTCAGTGTTGTGTATGAGTTCTCTGTGTCCCCAGCTAGGCAGCAGTTTGGCCACTCCCTGTCTTGTCTTTTTTCCTTTTCATCAGATTCACCTTCTTTTAATTTTTAGCTATTTAGGTTTTGATTTCTGGAAGAGAAAGGAACCTGTGATGAAAGAGGGAGTCATGACCACTCTTGCAAGAAAAGAGAGAAAGAAAAAGTGAAGTATTGTGTCACATGAGTGTTTGCTGAAGAACAGACTGTTTGGGGGCACAAACTGTTCATGGTTTTATTGTGAAGCAGAATGAAATTCCCAGTGGTCAGAGTTCAGCCCCGGAGGAGCTGGCTGTAGCAACAGCCAACAGCAGCCCTGCTAGGAAAGCCTTTTTTCTGAGATTTTTCTACATGAATAAATTCAGTTTGCATAATGGAGTGAGGAATACCTCTTTTTTTAGCTGACCTCTTTTTGGCTTCTCAGCTTCTTTCACTGTCTAATAGCCAGAGACAAGCTCTGTCTGAAATTCCCACAGTTCTTTGCCCCTTTCATTCTCCGACCACCTAGAAACCACTTGCTATTTCTGGATTAGTGCTGAGAAGTTGTTATCTGGGGAACTTGAGAGTAAGAGAGAGCATTTCAAACTAATCTCAGGATCACTAGAGCTGGATCACAAGGTATACTTGTGTATTGTCTGAAACTACCCAAATCCCTTCCCATATCCCGGGTGACACTTAGAGAGTGGAAGCAGTGTTGGCAAGACAGGGTAACCAAAATATTCTCAGATTTATGGCTATTCTGGGGCAGAAACAGAGGTTTCAGAAACAGAAGCAGGGAGGAAGGACAATATGGTATTTACAGCCATATCTTCCTTTCTGAGCCTTCTGCAAATGCTTTGTGCCATCAGATCTGGCTTTCCTGTGGAAGGCTGGTTAGCTGATCAAGCTTGAACCCATTCACCAAGACCAATTTATTGACGTTATTTCAGATGCTCTGAAGAAAAATACATTCTCTCATCAGCCTTTGCTTAGTAGGCGTGTTATTTAATGGTGCCATTAAATCTGGGGAGCAGCCTTAGACTATAATATTTTCCATGAGATTCTAATTTACCTCTTGAGTCATTTATTTTTTCAGAATGTATATCTTGGGCTCTTCTCTTTGACAGTTTCAATCTCCAAGGTTGATCTGCAGCCAGAATGTTTTCATCCTGGTCTGGGTGACTTGTGGCTCTTCTAGAGAGTTTCTTGAGAGAAGTGCATTTGAACCCAAGTTCAACAGTGCGTGTCTAAACTTAGCTTTCTTCTGTGCCTTCTGCTCCAAGCTGGTCAGCAAGTGCAGGACCAATTTATACTGGATTTACCACATGAGGTGACTCTAAGGTACATAATTAGATCTCAGAAAGATTTCTGTTGAGGTTTTGATGTATTTTCATTACTCTGGAAATTACACGTAGAATGTAGGTCATGATTTCACAGGGAAAAATGGGTCAAAAATCTTACTGAAACAGCCAGGGTCCCCTGATAGTGGAGGCGTGTGGAACTGGTATCTCCTGTACACATTTAGTACCCACGTCTATCATGGGATCTGCAGCTCTCATCCACAGAAGGGGAGAGCAGATCTGGGTTTATAATTGGAGGCCCTAACCCTGTGCTGTCCATATCCAACACCATGGCCTTAGGGGAAGTCTGTGATGCACAAGGAATGTGGGTTTGCTGCCAAGTGTTACAAACAGCAGAGATGACAGCTCTGTTCCACAGAGCGCGGTCTAGAAAGATGCAAAGACATCTTTTACGTGAAGCTGGTGTCCTCCTGAGCAAAAAGACAGCACAGATTTGGAAATCCAGTGGCAAAGGGTTTTATAGTCTTCAATAGAAACTCGTATCTTGGAAAAAAATAAAAAAAAGAAGTCAATTTTGGAGTGTTTGTGTAGTTTTCTGGAGGTTTGTTTCTCTCTTGGTGACTGGAGACTGTTTGCTAAATGGTGTTGTTGACTTTAATTTATCAAAAGTCTATTAACGTGATGCATGACTTTTATAGCTCCCATCCCTTACCTATGAGCACCCTTACTGGTTTTAGTCAGAAGTAATGTGTGCTTCTGGCCACAGATGTAGTCAAATTGATGAGGCTGTTCATCAGTGAAGTGGTTTTGAGTCGGAATAATTTAAGCCAGTCTCGCAGACATAGTACTTCATCATCAACTCTTGGTCAAATATCCATTAATATCATCGCCTCTGGTAAAGCCAGGACAACGTCCTCCCTTGCAAATTCATTCTTGCTGGAAAAAAAGAGACTTTGATGCATAGAGTGAGTTGTCAGCAGTAAATAAAATCACGAGAGGGGTCTCACAAACCAGAGTGAGATTTCAGGAGACTGTTGCAGGCTGTTCAAACCACTAAAATCATTCTGCTTTGTGTTGGAAGAGAGGCTGCCGGTGAATAATTCTCAGCTCTGTCCAGATACTCATGAACTTTGAGTACTGGATTTCTTAGTGACTAGTGAAGCAGCACATACAGTTTTCCAGAGGGCCTATTGTGCAAAACCAAGCTTGGGTCTGGTATCCATCTTTCAGCAAGGTCACCCTTCTAGTGGTGTAAGCGCTTCCGCTCCCAGTTGTCACGAACACCAAGAGCAATTCCAGTCGGAGACTGGATTCTGAAGAGGCAGATTAGTGCAGCTTTTGGTAGAGTGTATTTGTGCATGAATCCTTCTCTCCATCCCCAGCAGAATCAGCCTAAGCCAGTATGTCAAGTGTTATTCTCCTGCACACATCACTAATAATGCGGTTCCAGAAGCTGACTGCACATCCCTTGTTTGCCTGTCAGGCGCTACGGGGGAATTTGTGGAGCATGAGCTTCCTTTGGGACAGACCTTCAGGCTGAGCCGTGCTAATTAGTGCTACAGAAAAGTGAGATCTGAGGGGAACTGCTCAGAAGACTTTTGAGCTAGGCTGGCTTTTTGGTGTCTCTGGAAAAGAACGGCTTTTCCATTTTGTAGTAGTGATAGTGCTTGTGCAAGTGGGCTCTGTGGCACGGTCAGTGATGATGATAAATCATAAATAAACCAACCAAGAGATGATGTCAAACTCTAAAAGACAATGTAAAGTCTTGCCCCATGAAGATAAAGACCTTTAAGAGCTTTTTTCCTATGTCTAGTTGATCTTTAAAAAACAAAACAGAGAGAGAAAGAGGAAACTTTATTTGAGGTATTAGTAGCTGAGAGGCAACTCATCATGTGAAGACAAGCCCTGTGCCAGACAGCTGAATTCAGGCTTTGTTCTTTTAACAAGTCACAGATACCTCACCCAGGAATTCCTTATCTGAAGAGGGAAGCTGGACGTGGTCTGGCCCTGGGCAGCTGGGTGATGTTTCTTCCTCTACTACCCAAAGACCTGCATGTGGTAGGACCTGGTTTTCTCTTTTGATCCTGGCATACCTTTGCTTCCTAGATTATAGATCCTCTCAGAAATCTGTTGCTTTGGGTAAGAGTAGGACAGTGCCCAACATAGCATCTCGGTGCACTAGCCAGAGGGGAGACAAATGCTTATTGCTGTGAAATATTTGGGAATCAAACTTAGTTCCTCTTCCTCTAGATGGTGGTGTCCAGAGGGAACGATTTAGTAGTTTGTCTGTAATGGTCACGAATGTTTTGTTCAAACAAGATGCCTGATAGCAGGTTGGCAAAGGAGAACTGTACGAGCAGGTTGGTCAGAAGGCAGAAATGAATACCAAATATTTTCCTTGCTGCCTCCTGTGTTTTTGAGAACTGTTTAGACGCCAGCAATGTTCATTAAAACAATCCCCAAAGTGGATTAGTCAGCTAGTTCTGGAAGAACACTGCAATTCTTTTCTGTTGTGCTGTTGGCCTCCTTGCATCACTATTAATTATGAAACTTAGCTCTTTAGCAGCCTGCTAATTAAATTGGGCTGCAGTGATACAGAGGAGGATAGTAGCTCGCTCTATTCTCTGCCGAGATAGTCATAGATCCTGGGTTGTCACGAGGAAAAGCCAACGAGGCTGCCAGTTTCCCTTCCTCTAGGGATGATGTGTCACATTTCATTTGACTACCTGTCTGTTACAGTTAATCTCGCCCTTCTTTTCTTTTAATTTTAGAATTGTTTATCTCATCCTTTTTCAAGGCGAGAGTTGAGCCCGACAAGTTGAGCCCGACAGTGCTGCCTTTTTTTTTTTTTGCCTGCTTTCGAGGGCTCTTAATCAGTCAAGTATGTGATTCACTTCTGTCCTGAAGGCAGCGTTGGCTGTAGTGTGGAAACAGAAGGCAAGGACAAGAAGTTACTAGTGGTAGCATCACTTAAACATAAATACTGCCCCAGTTCTATAAATCTGCTGAACTCTTGATGGTTTTCTCTTAGGAAACTTAATTAGGCTGCGGGTGCCTTACAGTGCTTCGCTCTCTCCAGACACAGCCTGACTTCTCTGACTTCACCAGGGAGAGGCGATGGGTTTACTTCATTCTATCCCAAGATTTGTTGTCTGCTTTTAGCTAAAGTAACATGATGATGGAAACCAAGTTTTGGTCTGTAACTTCTCTTTGTGCTTTTTGAGGGTAAAAGGATGCTGAAGGAGAAAACAGTGCCAGAAGTGCAGTTTGGTGTCACCTCGGTGAAGTAAGCTACTAACCGCTGGCTGATGCTCCGTAGGCTATGGTTACATCCTCTTGCACAGCAGGTTGTAGCTGGATATCTAAGTTGGGAAATATTCCTTTCTGGCCTGTTGAGAGAAAGCTGTAGCATGGTATTTGTATACCACTGGTTTTCATCTCTTCTCTGTGTGAAAGAGATTGTTTGGACCAGAGACCCGTCAGTTTTTCTGCAAGAGTTCAGCTTCTGTTGTGTGTGATACGTGGCTGCTCTACCCTTCTGAGCACCCGTGGAAGAAGAGGTGAAAAGACAAGTGTAACACCATAGTAAGCAATGAGTCAACTTTCATTTTTCACCTTCTGACTATTGAATTCCAAGGCCCTGTTGAAAAGAAGCTGCAACACTGCTGCATTTTTTGCTAGCTGTGCTGTTCAGATATTGATCAAAATCTGCCTCTGCATTCAGCATTTTACCTAAAGAGCTGATGTGTTCTCTCAGAGATACTAATCTTTACCACAAAAAACAAACCCTTAACTTCTTATGTTCTCTTGTTTTCATCTAAATATTTTCTTCTAGGAATTTCAAAGCTCATCTAGCAAGTTTTCTGACTAGCATTTTACAGCTGAAGAATATCAGGGGCACTGTGTGCATGTAACCTCCTGGTCCCAATTCCAGTTTAAAGCAGATCAGAGGGACTTGGAAGTTGGTTGGTATAAAAGGATTCTCAGAGATTTGTGGCCTACCTTGTTATCACCTTTCCATTTGCATTGCATTTACCATCAGCATATGAGAATCCTATACATTGATACTGGGTTTTGTTAAAAATTAAGATTCATTTGAATTCCATCTTTTGTGACCCAAATTCCCTATTTGAGTTTTCTTGTAATATTTTTAATTTAACCTGGGAAAACATTGGGTGCTCTGCTGGGTTTTTTCTCTTGTTTGGTTTGCAGTTTCTGGGATGTATTGGTATCTTTCCTTGCCAGACTGAAATACACAACTGAGATTGTTCTAAACAGCTAATTAAACACTGGAATTCTTCCTAGTATAAAAAGCCACGGTCACAACACTGCCTTGTGTGTTCCTGTTACAAGATTTACTGTGATATGAAAATGCCTACAATGAGCTATTGCAACTAGATATAGTGTGGATGAAAAATAATATGAATTCAAATCCCCTGTTTAAAGAAAAAAGAATAAAATCTTAATGCAAGAAGACAGCATAGTTGTGTTTAGAGACATGCATCCCTTCGGTGAGTTTATTACAGTGAGCTCACGGGTTAACTGGTGCTGTGCTGATAAAGAACAAGCTGACCAAAGAAAATTCAACATATTGTTTGCAGTGTGTAAACTCTAAATTGACAGGCTAAAAATCTCTGAACTTGACTGCAAATCTGGGACAAAAAATGCCCTGCAATAAGGGGGCTGATTAATCAGAGCTACATCACGTGTGTATATAGAGAAGTAAGGTATAGTAATATTTTTTTCTGACCAAGTTCAAAGTCTTTTCAGGCAAAATTTTGTCTTCCATTTGTTGGTAATTGCAGAGTGGTGTCTGTTACCTACTGGCTGTAGTTGGCTGCTCTGAAATCCTGGGGATTATGGTTTATTTAGCCCTATGCTCAGCACAGCACAGGTTTCCTATCCAAGGTAGCCTGGTGGATAGAAAGAGAACAGCGTGCACAGTGGAACCCTTGGGTTCAGCTGGCTTTTCATTGTGAGTGGGTATATATATTGGGGGGGGGAGTTGCCATCCCTGGAGGGGTTTAAAAAACAAGTAGATGCAGCACATGAGGCAATGGTCGAGTGGTTAGGGAGGTGCTGGGTTCAAGGTTGGACTTTATGACCCTAGAGGTCCTTTCCAACCATAATGAAGGCAGGGGAAGGTCCATTCCAAAGGGTTTGTAGTGACAGGACAAGGAGCAATGGTTTTAAGTTGGGAAAGGAGAGGTTCAGACTGAATGCTAGAAAAAAGCTCTTTAATCTGAGGGTGATGGACACTGGAATGGGCTGCCCAGAGAGCTGGTGGAGGCCCCATCCCT
>JANHFX010028206.1:72095-89397 GCA_027560015.1 Chloroceryle amazona
GAGATGTCCCTGCTTGTGTAGGGAGGCTGGACCAGATCACCTCTAGAGATCCCTTCCAGCTGAAAACATTCTATGATTCTGTGATAATAGTTCCGTGACCCTCTGTATTGTCAGTTCCTGACTGGGTGTTTCTTCCACACAGGTACCACTTCCAAATTGTTTACTTTGTGTCTGTGTCATGCTCCAGTCTTTAGCTGTGACTATGTCCTGTTTGAGCTGGACAGTGCTGAATACCATATTTGGACTCTTCTCAGCGTGTAGTACGTTGGCCGTGTTTGGTACGGACCTTGCTTAGCCCTCTGACTGAGTACAGATGGTCTGTTCATCAGTCTGTTATCTAGCTGCTTATCAGTCATGCTCTCCAACTCCAACCCTTGTTTTGGTTGTACAGCAGCAGTAATTAAGACTCCATTGTCTCAATGCTTGCAGAGAGTTGCTTCAGCCCACAAGTGAGAGTCCTGCAGCAGCCCGAGCGTGCTTCTGCTTGCCAGTGCCTCCCACCCAGAGTTTGAAGAGGCGGGAAGCGAGCAAGTCGTGCCTCTTCTGTAGTTTGGGAAAAGGCTCATTTTCTGCTCTGCTCAGTAGGGTAAGCTCTAAACTTCACCCAGGAGTTTTACAACAAAAGGCCAGAAAGAGGAGTCCTCAACCAGAAGTCTTCAGGGAGAGCTGGGAAAGCCTCATGTGAGGAGTAGGGCAGTGACAGTAGGACAGACCATTGATAGAAGAGTGGAACCCTTCTCCTGTACAAGGTGGAACTCAGCAGTTCCTTTGAAGGAAACAAGAACTCCTGGGTTTGAATCAAGCCAGGCTGCGGCAGAACCATCATGAACAAAATTTTGTAGTGCAGGCAGTGCCTCCCAGGCTTGGATGAAAAGCTGAAAAAGTGCCCAGTCTTGTATCCCCTAGTCAGCCAGAAATATTGCCCCCTGAGGCATGATAAAGGGTAAAGCTGTACAAGCAGGAGTCACAGCCCTTCCTGTATCTTCTCCCTGGCTAGGTGAAGAGGTCTGCAGAAAGGAAACTTGATCCATTTGATTTAGGCTAAAGCAGTAAAATGACAAGAGGATCTTATTTCTTCCACCTTTATGAAGCTCTAGGGTACATACCCTTACAAGACTTAACATTTTATGGATTTAGCATTGCATGCAAAGTGGTTAAAAATAATAATTTTTAAGAAGCTGAAGCTGTATTGAAGTATCCAGATTCCCTTACAGTTTAACAAACCTTTCCTGCACACTGTCCAGTAGCAGTGGATTGGCAGGGATTTCACTGGCCTGTTACTTGAGGGTGCCAGATGGGGATTGGAATGGCTTGGATGCAGTCAGAAAGGGAGCCCAGGATACAGCTGAGCACAGAGTGCTCTTGGACTCCCCTCCCTATACACTTGGCTCCCCTACACTCACTCTTCCTATGCCCGTGGAGATGGCATCCTGACGGATAGATGGGATGGTGTAACATGCAGAATCTGCCCTTACAGGCAGTAGGGTTTGGCACTGTGTCTGTTTTCAGTGCTTTGTTTCCAGGGGGTTTGTGGGTTGGTTGTTTTTTTTTTTGTTCAGTGGTGACTGGTCCTTAATTTGTCATCTTTTGTGCGTTTTAAAAGAAAATAAAGGACCGTCGGGGCCTTGCTGAGTCACTGTCTCGCAGTCTCAACCAAGAACAGTCCTTTTTCTCTTGCAGCCAGCTCTATTCTGGGGTATTTCTATAACTTGTTTTCCAGCAATGTCTCTAATTCAGCTCAATTGTCCTGCTCTCACCACTGCTGTTTAGGAGGCTGTTCCATGATCTTACTGCTCTGAGAGAGATCTCCAAGCCCTCTGCAGCCAAAATGTCTTCCCAGTCTTACATTTCTTGACAGCAGGTTTGTATATGTTTGTCCTTGCTCTAGGGTTGTCCTTCCCGTTGAGCAGTTTCTGCCTCCCCACCCCTAAGTTATGTGGTCATTTCTCTTCCGAGAAGCTGCTATTGCTCTGCTTGTTGCAGGGGCTCTGTTCTGTGCCAGAAGAACTGGGCTTTGGCATTAAAGGTTATTTCCTCAAACAAGGATACTTTGTGCTTTGTGAATTTGATGCCAACAGTTGAAAAGAACCTCAGCTTCCTCTGACCAGGGGATGATCTCCTCACAAAGTATCTCCTTCTTAAATACAGATCCTCTCTGTGGGAATTTTCAGACTCCTGTTAGCTCTTGTGTAGCAAAGAGAATCTTCAGGTAACCCATGAGCCAGATGTTTCTAAAAAAAAGGCTTGAGTGCCAGGGATCTGGGGATGTCACAGTCAGCAGTAATTAAAACTGCCATCACTTAGTGCTCCTTTTGCACTGAGGAGACTCTTACCATTGCACTTGCATCATAAGGGCAAATTCCTTCCAGAAACACCGTGAACAAACGAGACGTTTGGGTTAAAGCATCTGGCAGCCTTTATCTTGCATGCTTTCCTGACAATGATAGCTAATGTCAAATTGCAGATTTGGAGCTTCTAGGACCTGTATTAATGGCCCTGTCTAATTCTTTACATTCCTTGAGATTTGTTTATGTCTGTGGAAGCTAAACAGATTTGATGATGGAAGAGACCATGTGTTAGCTTAAGCTGTGCAGGGAGAGAACTGAATTCCAGCCTTCCTAAGCATGTCTTTGGCTACTTGTGCTGAGATCAGCATGGGACTAACCTTGCCTAAGGAGTCAATTCAGAGAGAGTAATTCTCACTCTGTGTTCGAGTTTAGTTACTGTTCTGAAAACCATTATGTTGAGGTGATTTCTTTGAACATTTGGGCATAATCTGTGCTTTGATTTCCTAAAAAGAATAGAAGGCATTTGTGTATCGTGGTTTAAGCAAGAAATCATTAGCAGGAATGCAGGGTTGGACTAATCCTTGGCTGATAAATTTGCATTCATATCCTACACCAGCCAGGTTACAGGGTTTGTAATCCAGGATTCTGTGGACAGATTCCTCTCTGATTGAGACACAAACTATGTCTTGCAATTGACTAATCAACTTGACCTTTTAGCCATATTTCACGTTCAGCTGGAATTTAAAGCAAGTCTGTTCTGTCTGTCAAGGTAATGTGACATTAAGCATGACATAAATGTTATAGGCTTTATAATAGAACAGGGCTTGAGCTCCTTTGCTTTGGATTTTCTTCTTGTGTGCATGCTGCTGAAGGAGAGCTCTCTTTGTTCTCGCTCCCATGCTACTCCTAAGAGGAGCATTCTTATAGCCAGGATACTGAAAACCTGAAGCAATGTTGGAAAAATAGAAAGCACAGCTGAAGAATCATCTTCACCTCAGTAATGGCCTCAGCCTGGAGCTCTCTGCTGCTCACTCTGTTTTTAAGCCCTTGGTTTGTATCCCCTTAACCTGCCAGTAACAAAGACCAGGTGGGGCCTCCTAATGGTGCAGTAAAGATCTCTATCCACAACAGGTACAAGGTTTCTGTTTCATACACACCAAGGATTGCCACAGGACAAGATGTTGTGGTAAATTGTCCTGGAGACTTCAGCTGGGAGCCCAAATCTTTGCACACCTGGAGTGAAGCAGCTTTAAGACCAAGCTTGCTAAGATAAACCGTGGGTTTCTTTTGTTGCTTCCCCTCTTCCAAAAAAGCCAGAGGTGCAACTTGCCATCTTTAAACTAGTTTTTCTGGATGAGGCTAATGAAATCTTCTAAAGTAAAACCATCACCCTTTTCTCTTATTCCAGACTCGAATCTTTCCCCAACCTCTTGATGCATTTACCATAAGCCTAAAAAAGGCTTCTTCAAAACTATTTTTTCCTCTCTCACATTTTGTTTCCCCGGTTCATCCGAAGTTGCCTAATGGGAAAGAATTGCCTAAATAAATAGTAGATAAAATAATAGTAAAATAGTAGAGGTAATAATAGTAGATAAAGAGTAGAGAACTGCCTAAATAAACAGTAGAGAAAATAATAGTAAAATAGGAGAGATATTAATAGTAAATAAAGAGTAGACAATGGGGACAGCATAAACTTGGGGCACTGAAATTGTTTTGAGTTCCAACACAGTCAAGATGCAGCTCAGCACAGGACACCAGCCCCCGGGGTGCTCTGTTACACCTTTGGCACTTGCTCAGCATCAGTGGTGTGTCTGGGATGCAGGGATTTCAAAACTGGGAAGTAAGAGATTCTAACTTAGTGAGTTTTGTCATAGGTTTGGGTGGTGTGGGGACTTCTTGCCAGCATGAGTCTATGAGAACAATAAGATCCTGGCCTGGTGAAGCAGAATACTCATGAGTAGTAGGAAACTTGTGATGCACATCCCAAGCTTGACTGTTGGCAAGGCACTCGTATTCCCAAGCAGAATCAGAGGACTCTTCTGGTATGAGTAGGGATTGAAGGAATAATGTGCAAACTGATTTCAGGGAGTAGATTCTATGGGTATTTTGAAGCCCAAAATTGTGTGGCTCTGGCAGCTCACCACTTCATTCTGGATATTGTCTTTTTTTCCCTGCTATTTTCTTCCTCTGTTGTAATTACTGCTGGCTATGTGACCCAGCTGGGTGGCTTTGGTGTCTCACCCACGTTTGGTGTGTGGAGTGCAGTAGGCAGGCATTCTGGGGTCTGCTGCTGCTTGATGAGAAAGCAAAGCTGAGTTATACACAGCGATGGAAGGACCAACAAATGCTGCAAACCCTGGATTCTGCTGCATTTTTTCCCAAAGCACAAACTCGGGGATTTACTGCATTTTTTTCCTTCAGGCAAACCACTTATGTGGCCATTCCCCCATCTGGGCTTCCTTCTGCAGCTTGAAAAAGTGCAGCCAAAATAGCAGTTTTTAGTCCACTGTAAATGTTGTATTGCAGTAGCAGTGGAGTCCTGCCAATCCACAGCCTGCTCCCAGTCTGTGCAGTACAAGCAGACAGGGGAGGCGAATCTGCCTTCCCAGGGCAAATCCTCTCTAAACAGCTGGGCTGTGTTGCATGAGTGTGCATCCTGCCTCTGACCTGATCAGACAATAACCAGATCAATAACAATGTAATCCTTCTGGCGAGCCTGCTTGCAAACTTGCCTTTTCATTTCATCTGTAGCAACGAAGTCAAGCCTTCCCTGAGGTATTTGTATTAGTATTTTTACAAGGGGTAGAAGAGTAGCCTCGGGCAAGTCTTTCCTATCTGCACGTCTCGGGACATTATAGTCTGAAAGGATGCTGTCATGGCTGATAGCAGTTTTATAAGATGCTTACAAAAACAAGTGAGCTTTTCAGGCCTGTTTACAAAACCCATGCTATTGTGAATCTTTCTCCCAGTGCTAAGAGCTCCAGAAGCTGGTTTACCGGGGAGCGCAGCAGGGAATTGGCAGAAATTAATATTTAATCCTGTCTGTGATAGGTAGGGGGTTGACAAAGCCTACAAAAGGTGGGATGAGGAAATCTTGCTTCCCTTTACCAGCAAATTCTCTGCTTCCTACTGTCAGCCTTGTATTTCAACCGATTCCCTTTTGTACTCCCACCTACCTGAGCCCCTGACCTCAAATCACCTCGCAGGCTGCTGTTGTGATCCTCTCCAAAGTCTCCTTGTGTGCTGCTAACACAAGGAGCTGTTCAAAGCTTTTCAGGGAAAAAAGCCTCCTGTTACAGTTTTGGAACATGCTCATACTGAGCACCTTGTGCAGCAAGAGGTAATTATATTCTTGGAGTAAATGGGTAGCAAAATGGTTTCTGAGGACAGATTATAGACCACGACTAAGATCTGACTTGTGCTGAGCTTTGTTTGAATAACAACACATTGCTGTGTACAGAACACGTATCTTGAGGTAAATTCATGTTCTTTGGCACCGGCATCGGAGAGGTTATTCCATGTTCATCGTATCCAGGCAAGCACAGCAACAATTTTATTCTGAGTTGGTCTGTAAGCAGCTTGGGGATTATATTGCAAAAAGCTCTGCGATGCCTGGATTTTAGGCATTTGCATTAAACCCCAACAATTCCAGGAAGTGTCTGAGTTCTTGTGCTGCTGACCGTTCGTCTTTCTTCTCACTACGCACGATGTGGAAGAGAGCAAGGCTGTGCTTATGGCCTAAGTCATATGAATAAGTAGAGGAACGTCTTCCTCACTTATTTTTAAAATTATTCTGCAGCTTGAGCACCCTTTAAAACACTGCTGGCTTAAGCAAGATCAGAAAACTGTAAACTACCACGTCTTCCAGGCTTTGCTGTGCTGGATTAGAAGGCTCTACAGAAAATGGGAATAAATTCACGACACAGGGCATAAGAGGGCAGCTGAGGTCGTGTTTCCAGGAGCTGGGGCTGGATTTTGCTCCGGAGCGTGCTGTAGCACGGGTGAATTGGGATCCACTTACTCAGCCTGCTGCGCTCTTACTCACTCGTGGCACGTCGCTGGTTTACAAGGCACAACTGCAGGTGAGGATTTATACACTAAGGTGAGGAAAGGATTCACGGTTTCGCCTTTGACATTCACTTTGGGTTTGCTGTGGGCCTCGTTTTACCAGAACTTTAGATGGAATTCAGTATTTCTTTCCTGGAAAGATTTGTGGATAGAAAGCTTGGAAGGTAGTTTCTACCTGTCAAAGCAGAGCACCAGTAGAGATCCCAAGGCAGTTACGCATGAGCAGATACGTCAGTGTGGGTTAGATCTGTGTATTCTGGTCGTGACAGGGACAGTGATTAACAGCCTGGCTAATCAACCTTGCTGCAGCAGTGAACTGATGCATCCCTGCTCCTTCTAGAGCTAGGCCATCATGGCATAACTTGGATATTGATCCTTCCAGTCTTGAATTCAAACTTTTAAGCTCACTTTCCTGCTTCCCGATGCACGTGTTGTGACTAAGCTCAGATACCTGCTTTAGTTAATAGCATCATTCCTGACCACAGGATACTAGATGGGATATTATCTGGTCTTAATTATTAGTGCCAATTAAGTGGCTTGTATTGCAGAGTGGCTTCAGGCACTCGTATTCTCTGGTCTCCACACCACAGTGCTGCATCAGAGCAACATCAACAGGCAGATTTATTGAGAAAATACAATGGAAACTGCAACTTGGCCAGAGCAGTTTCTTAATGGTGCTTGAAGTGAGGCTAAAAGTCATGTTCCAACAGCAAGCTGCTGCTGTCAGGACGGTTGACTGGTGAGCAGCCACCAGGTACCTGGAGCAAGACAGCCTTGTCCAGCATAGCTGCTCTCTCACTGTTTGCAGAGGTGCACATCGCTCATGGAAAACTTGGCTGGTCAAAATCTTTCCAGCTCCAGTGAGAGCAGTAGGCTGGGAGAGTGGTGGTGTTCTGCACCCTCCGACCGAGCTGCTCCCTCTTCCCCTTGGCTGGAGCTGATGCTGAGTGGGAGTATTCTGCTCAGCAGGAATTCCTCCAGCCCTGAGTGTTCCTCTCTCCCCACTGTCCCCAGTGACTCCTCGATCTGCTGCGCTGCAGCTGAGGGTCCTAATCCCTCCCTTCCCATGTCCTCTTCCCCTTGGGGCTGGGGGAGCTGGTGTGTATCCAGCCCTGGGTGTGAGTGCAGCCCAGCCAAGACCTGGGGACTGCTTGACCTCAACCTCTGCAGCAGCAGGAGTCAAGTAGCAGCTTTTTAACCCAGGGCACTAATGCTCCTGTGATGGCATTTGACAGGGCCTGTGTTTTGTCTAGAAGGGGAGCTTTAACCAACACAAATGATAATGTCTGAGATTATTTTTTTTGGTGGTGACTGAGTGCAGTTAAAAAGCTAAATGTCCCACGTGCTTTTCTAATGAATATATTACAGGGAGATATATTACGTGCCTTTTATTCCTCGGTTCTCAAAATGCTCAGCAGCAAGAGTGTCTCCTGAAGGTCGCTGAGCTGCACACAACAAGAGCTGACAGGTCTCTTTCCAGGATCTTGCTGAGCTGCAGCAAGTATGAGAAGATGAGAGACATCCAGGTCTGGCGATGCTCTCAGGAGTGTGTAGCGACTTCAGGCCAAAGAGGCCACCGGTGTTTGTGTGCTCGGTGTTGATCGAGGGAGGCACGGTGAATTAGAGGATTTCCAAATTACAGGCCATGATCATGCTAGAACATGTTGCTCTGGCTTTACTAGAGCAGGTGTGTGACTGGCACCTTTCCCAAGGAATAGCAGTGAACTTCAGTGAAGAGATCAAGGCCCTGCTGGTGCCCAGAAGCACAGTGCCCTTAAATTAACTAAACTGGAGTGAGTTCAGGCCAAATATATTCTTGTTGCCCGGTCTAATCTAAAATGCACTACAGTAATCTTCTCTGTAATTTCCAATAAAGCTGAACTTGAACTCTGAACACTATCATTTGAGTATGTTTAGCTTTAAGCATGAAACAGTGTGTAGGCTGACTTGTTAAGTGCATGTGTAGTCGTTGAAAGGATATATAGTGCGTATTTCTGGGCAGCACAGTAAGAATGCTGTGGGATGAGTTGGAGAGGATCCAACAGAAAGTAACAAGAGAAATCTGGGGAACGTGATCTACGGGAGTAGATGACTTCGGGGGGGTGCAGTAGAGGAGAGTGGGAGAAGATACGAATCTTGAAATCCCCAAGAAGCAGTTGTGAAGGGAATCATTTGTTTCTTATTCATGGGGTGCGGAGAGTTGGGGGGTGGAAGGGGCAGGGAAATCTGTAGCAAAGAAGACTCCGATTGGATGCTTAGGAAAAGCCCTGGGAAAAGATTGACTGGTGAGACTGTGAAGTCTCAATCAGTGAAGGTCTTGAGAAAGAGGTTGGGGAAACTTTTCTCCAGAACTACAGTGGCTGTTGATTCAGCTTTTGGGGCAGATGGACTAACAAGAAGACTTTGTGACATTCCCTTCCAGTCTTGCCCTTTACAGCCTGGGTCAGAATGCACACTGGGTCACCACCTCTGCTTTCAGGTGCGATTCAAGTCATTGGCTTCATTGCTATTTTTGTTTTATTACTGCACAGTAAATAACTTTGGTTCCGTTCCAATATTCTTTACTCTGGAAAAAGTTGGATTCGACCCTTTCTGCAGAGTTAGGGGCACAACTATGGTTTCAAGATTTTCTTCTGCTAACTTTTTATGTATTTAAGAGCCATTTTATGTCTTTGCAAAGGATGAAGATGATTTTACAGGCCCCCCTTTCCAGTTGCAGTGACACGTTGTGTACATGTTGGAGGTCTGACTATTGTAGAACTCAGCAGGGTATCTGGATGATCCCACAGATAATTCCAAGTATGTGAGTCATGCAGGGAGGAAGTACCAGGGGAAGTTTGGGCTTCTAGGCTGTTCAATACACCCATCTTGGAGAACTCCTCTGTGGTGAGTCTCCAGTCTGTTCCAAAAATGAACAAACCCCCTCATTTGTGACTAGTTTAGATACGATAGCACTTTACCTTTTTACTGACATCATCAGTTCCTGGTGTGTGGGAGACAGAATCCAGATGCCAAATATTATCAGGGAATGTTTTTGGCAGCCAAGCGCTGCTCAGTAGTTAATGGTACACGCAGTCTTCATGGATTGGCTCACACAGTCTCTGTCTTGTAGCACAGCATTGCTAGGTCTGTGTTTTCTTGCCTTCCTGACCCCGTTCTTTCTGTAACACAGGTCAGCAACTACTAAAAAAGGTATTGTATACACACCAAGGGATCCAGGTTCTGCTGGGATGCCTCTGGGGCCATCTCTGTGGGTTTGAGTATTATTTTTAAGCATTTGGCTGCTGACTTGGTCATCTTACAGCAGGGAGATAATTGGGGAAGGATTGAAGGAGATGTAAATCAACTGCTGGACCAAGAGAAAATTGAAGCAGGCTCTCAACACCTTTTTCATTAGAACCCACCACAAACTGTTCATGGGGCCTGGGAATGTGATTTACAAGGTGTTCTCTCCAGCCAAAATTTGCCTGGTGCTTTTCACTGGATAGATGCAATCCATTAGTCAGAGACTGAATAGACTTGTTCCAGTAGTTAAGTTGCTTCAGAGTGGTTTCTGGAGCAAATTTATATGGCTTCATATGTTGTTTCCAAGGGTCAAATCCTCTCCTCTCACTACTGTGGAGGTCAGGAGTAGTTACATTAGCTTGAGTGGCATCAAGAGGGAATCTGCCCCTTCTACAGCCCCCATGCTTTGCTTTTTCCACATCACACAGAGGAAAGCAAGAATTTAGCTGAGTATGGCTAAGAATAGCCTCACTCCCTGGTGTCAGAACTATAACTGCATGAAAAAATCTTTTGCATCATGGGTCCTTTTTGGGTGAGGTGAGTCTGCTTGTGCCGTGATGCAGCCCGCACCCCTCTTCCCCTTTGCTCATTAGCAGTAGATAAACTTGCTAATGAGAGATGAGGTGGTCAGCTGGGAGTCCACTGAGCAGTCCTGCCTCCTGACTTCTCCTGCTGTGAGCTTGCCTTTACGTGGCTTAGAGCTGGTGTCTGCTCTGGAGTCTCTTTGCATATTGTCTAATTTTGGGGTTTGTCATCGTTCTGACTGTGGAAATAGCTGTCATTTTAATCTAAGAAACTGTTCTGCCTAAAACTCCTATTTCCAGGTAATTAATTCTGTGGCTGTGCTGAATATGTTGCTTTTTGTGCCTAGGAAAATACTGAGAGGAGGCTGAATTAGATGCAAGTAGAAACCAAAAGAACACATTAAAAAAAATTAAAAATAAAACCCCCTAAACCACAGCAAATTTCTCCTCTTCCTGAAGTTATATTTGAGAAGGACGTCTAATTGTGATTATTCTAAGGAACAATGTGGATGCTTAGTTGAGGAAGTAGCATCAGTTGTAGTGAGATGGGCTTCACACTATTTCCATTCCCCAGAAGGGAGAGGAAAATAGTAGTGAAGTCAGGAAGCCACCCTCGCACAGACCAGACTCAGCTGTCTCTTGGGGTTGACTGGTTTCACAGGTCAGCTTTTCACATGTACCAGCACTAGTTAGTGCCAGGAGGATCAAGTGTGTTTCCTACACAGCCGTGCCTGCAGCATTGTCACCAGGAGTGTAGAAGCCTTCTCCTGAAAAGTCCCACGTCAGTTCTTCAGCTGTCATCATTTGGGAACTGAGAAAAGCTACCAGTTTCCTCATTAATTCCAGTTACCAGTGCCAGGACCCATTCCTGGGGAGAGTAACATCCTGATAATGTTCTTCTCTGACTCCTAAAAGTCCAGAAAAAGTAAAGTTGTAGATTTAGTGACGGAGCCATTGCAACTGTGATGATCCATGTATCCGAGTGCCAAACGTTCCTGGGTTTCAGTTGGCAATACCCAAGCCCACTCCTAAGTGATAATTGTCACTTTTGGTGATCCCAATCACTGCAGAATGACACGAGGTACAAAAACTTCATGAATTGTGCCTACAAGATTAATTTCACCTCAGCCAAAACCTGGGAAGGCTAACATCAAAGCATGCTGGTTTGTTGGCTTGGACTGGGAGTGCTAATTATAATGGGAGTACTAATTATAATGCTTCTCATAATCTGTTAGTACCCTGTTTAGTTATGAATTCATCTTTTCTTTCTGTCCCTCCCATCTAGTTTTAATCTGCTTGCTATTAAAAGAGATATTTGTACGTGGAGAGCATTTTTCTTTTACCTCTGAGAGAGCTTTCTAACCTTTATCAGACTGGAAATGCCATGCTGGAATGAAACAAGGCAAGCACAGTTCTACCTGCTTCGATTGTTTTGCTGTTGACATTTTTGAGATTATACAACGAAAATTCTGTGCAGCTTGGTGAAGGAATGAGCTCAACCCTTTGAGGTTACTCTTAGCAATGCAATCTCCTACAGCTCAGAAAAACGTGTCCTGGAATCGATCGGAGGCAGTGTTGTGTACAGAGCAATTATGCCCAAGAACAACAATTTCCAGTTCAAACAAGCTCAGACCATATTTACAGCAAAGAGATGCTGGAGTCAAGGGGATTGTTTAAATCCTGATACACTTTGATGACATTTGCTACGTTTCCAGCAGGAAAGATAAGCTGACGCCAGGAACGTAGCCTAGAAGAGGCAGTTTCCTGCCTTCAGTAGAATTGCACCTGCTGAGTTCAGAAAGGGACTCAAGAGGAGAAAAAAGTCCTGGTTTTTTGTTGTGTTTTTTGGGGTGGGTTTTTTTTTGGAGCCTGTCCTTTGCATTTGTGTTTGAAAGGAAAGGAGGCAGACAGAAAAGTAATTAGTCGAGGTGCGAGGAAATGGGATTGTAGAGATGTATATACATCACGATGTCTTGATGTCTGTGGCAGCTGCAGGACAGCCTCTGGGAAGGGGCTGCTGTCTAACGGTGGCATTTAGAGCTCTACAAGGCTGAGGCAGGTGAAGGGGAGGAGGTGGTGTGGGTCCCTATTTCCCTCATCTGGTTTTGTTCTAGTGACTGCAGAACTGGGAGAAAGATGGGAAGAACAGGGGGTCTACCCAGCTTGCTGCTATAAACAGCTGATTTGTGAAGAGTTGTGAGTTTACTTTGGACCAGTTTGGGAGTAGAAGGGATGTACCCAAATGGCCAAAGAGCAGCCACTTTGCATTTGCCTGCCGTTATCCTCTGGAGGGCCACAGTTGCCAGCGGTGCTGACTGTCTCCAGCAGGAGTAAGGGTCACCCCCCTTGGTCTGTCAATCATTTTGCTTTTCTAGGCTATTACAAAGGCATCCCCCCCTGAGTCAGGCTGATGCTGCCTGCTGCCCTCCAGCCACAGGCTCTGAACGCAGCCGTCCAGCTGCCAAAGGGATGCGCGTGGAACGTCTGTCCTTGCTGCCACCCACGTGGCCTTGTGGACTTCAAATGCATCTCAAATGTTTTCATGAATTTTACAGTACTCTAAACTTCCACAATGCCCAGTACCTGCTACCTGCCTCACTCGCTGCTTTTAATCACTAGAATAATCCTCTTTCAAAGCTCCGTTCGAATGTATCAGCGACGCTCTCTCAATTCTCTTCCCTCCCTGAACTCTGGGCTTTACAGAAACTGAGAAGCACTAGATCAGTATCTCCAATGACTGCTTCTGGGGAAGAATCTGGAGCAGTTAAGTGAATGCTGAGGAGAGCTACTTCAGACCAGTACACCATGCAACGTGTGCCTTGCGCTGCTGGCTTTTCCCTCCCCTTGGTCTCTCCAGGTTGCTCTTTGCACACTCCATACTTGTCAGATAAAACAAATGCTTTTGGTGCTGAGAGCACTGGTCACTGTCAAAGTGAAGATAAAAATAGATGGCTTTCTGGGCTGGATGGACATCTTCTGGGGATTTGGTTTAGATGGGTTAATTTTTTTTTTCTTTCCTATCGGAGGCAGAAATTTATATCTTTTGACAGTAGTCTCCTGGGGGACTCTTTCCTTTATTGATATTTCAGTGTTGTTCTTTGATGTAATAATCCTGCATTGCATAGTCTGTCACTCAGAAATGATGGAGTTGGGCTTCTGGTGCAGAGGAACACCACCAAGGCTGGAAATAAAAATAATTATTTAAATCTAAAAGCCAGAGACAACAGCAATGCTTTGACTTAAAGGAAGATGCTACTGCACAGGACCATTGATGATGAGTATGATAATAAAGCAGCATCTTGGTTTCCCAGAATATAATCTAAACTGCCAGGTTTTGTGTTTACACTTCATCCAGGCTGTGTCATCAGCCAACTTGGAATACACAGATACTTACAAGTAGCCCTTTCATTGCATATTTTTTAAATATATACCTCAACCACATTCTGCGCTAGAGCACTTTTCTCTTTGGGGAAAATAATCTGGGTGTAAATATGGGTTTGGTTTGTTTTCCTTGGAACTTCATTTGAAACCAGAATAAGGTTCTAAGACTGCCAGGATTTGAACCTGGAGAATTGGTGTTGCTTTATTCAAAAGATTTTGATAGATGAGAGTAAAGCTCATAGGCAAAAACTGGGCGGCAAAGATCAAGAAATCAGCTTGGTTAAGTTGTCGGGGAAAGGAGAAACTGGACACTTAGATTCATCATCCTAAGTGAATATGCATCAGGTGTAAGAGCTTTGGGAAATCATTTACATTTCACTTTTAAATTGGCAAGTTGCTGGAAAAATTCCTTCACCATTTGCTTTCGTTCAGAGGACTTTCAGATGTTGAAGGACCAAACCGTCGTGTAACTGGGAAACCCCAGCGTATCCCTCAGGGTATTTGAGGATAAAGGTAATTTTATATGGAAATTTAATACACTGAGCCCTTCCAAAAGCTAGGTGACACGGAGCTTGGGTTTGTTGTTTCTTTTCCCTGTCAGATACAGTGCAGCTGGAGAGATGTTTGGAAAACTAGAACGTGTTTCTGGAATTGTGAGCCTGGAGTCTGGAGTAAGTTGGTTGGTTTGGTTTTTTTTACCTGCTTTGGAAAAGCTAAGGGTTAGAAACTGGTGAATGTAGTTTCTGTTCAGAAACAAAGCCTTTTCCTGTTCTTATGGATGGCAACTAAATAGGAATCAATAAAGGGAATAATACCAGTGGCACTGTAGAATTAAGTGTTTCAGATTTTGACTAATAACAGGAAAGGTCAAATTCAACAGTGCCTTTAAGTGAAAGGATTATTATGCTTGTTTTATCAGGTCAAACAACTGATCAAGAATTGCCAGCTTGTTGACCGGTGCTGTGCACTAGAACATGTGAATAGAATCATAGAATTACTATGGTTGGAAAGGACCTCTAGGATCATCAAGTCCAACCTTCATCCTAGCACCTCCCAAACCACCAGCCCATCACCTCAAGTGCTGCATCTACTTGTTTTTAAACCCCTCCAGGGATGGTGACTCCACCACCTCCCTGGGCAGCCTGTTCCAGTGCCCAGCCACTCTCAGTAAAGATTTCTCTTTACTAGAGACCTTGTTCAGTGTGGTCACTACTAATTAGCAATGCTCTTTTATTAGGTAGCTTTGATAGTACATTGCTGCCTCTGTTAATATACTTCTGCCACTTAATGTTACCATTTCCATCTGGGAATGAGTTCAACTTTTAAATAAGTCACCAAAGCTTCCAAAATATTCTTTGGTGCATCCAATGATCTGTAAGTGGTAATGTGTAATTTTAAATTCACAGTTCAAAATGCACACTTAGCATCTCGGGCTCATTATTTGCTGAAATGCTGATCTTACCAATTCTGCTATTCTTATTTCCTTGTTAAAGCCTGCAGTAAACATCTTAAGTAATGAATTTAACTATTAAAGGCACCCTGACCAATGTGACCTTGCCAGAATGCTTTCTCCTTTTAAAGGGATGATTAATAACAGCTTGGGATTGAATACTTGGAGTATTCCAAGAGGAATAATGTTTACCTTGAAAGAGTTTTCGTGCTGTAGGATGAGATTGCATCTGACACGTTCAGTTATAATTCAGACCTGGATGTTGTGGACACTCTGAAATAAGGTTTTCAGTTTCTCACACCAGTTTCCTAGGAAACTTGAAATTACTGACCGTGAAATCTCTTTTGTTTCCCTATGATACTTGAAGCTTTGTGATGCATCAATCAACAGGTAAAATATCTCAAGCTTATTTCTTAAAATTTGATTTAGAGCAATATATCATATCTGCAGCCTGGGATTCCTAAGGAGCAAATACTTCACAGTGGGCAGCTCTGTTTCTGCTACAGTAGGAAAAGTATTGAATATGTAAGGCTGTAGGGCCTGTCCTTGAGTTTTTAAATGTATTTCCTAAGAATATTGCTGTCATGTCCAACTGGAAACGATTTGGGTCTTTCACTTGCGTGTTTATCATTGGGGAAGTCTGGAGATCCCAGAGAGGAGAGGGCTGATGTGCGTGGGGACCGCTGCTGGAGCTGGCGTGAAGCCCACTCCCAGGCATGCAATGAGGGCAAGAGCATCCCCGTCCTCTCACCCAGGTCACCTCTGTGCTCCAACCTTCTGCCAGTTTGGACAGCTGGTCTTCACCACAGGTGACATAGCAGTACTGGATATTGAAACCAGTCGGTCCTGGACTCTGGCAGCAAAGTTTACACTCTCAGAATTGTAAATACACAATGTCTGGGTGACTTTGAAATGTCCACCTTGTCCCTGAGGTCCCCCGAAACTGAGGTAATGTGGCACCTTCCTATTCTGCACCCATCCTCCAGTGGAGATGTGCTCTCTTGTCTTTGTCTACTGAGAGTACAGAGACTGGATTCCCCTTGGCCACATTCAGCAGCTTTCCTGTAGCTTGCTCAGAGCTGATCTTCCAAATCTGTTCTGAATAACACCAGAGAATCACCCTGACTAACTCAGAGCCTGACTTTGCCTCCTTTGTGTAGTGTTGTGTGATTTGAGCACGTATGCTGCAGAGAGACCCATCCCTTTGTTGTCATGGCAGTGGTAGCTAAATATTATTAATCCTCAATTTCCTCTTCTCCCTTCAGAAATATTTGGTAGCTTGATCTCGAGGATTTTCTTAGAACTCAGATTAAAATGTAAATAGGAACACAGGGATTTCCTAAAGGTAAAGCAGTTTTACCCCTATTTTTAATGAAAAATACTGAAGCCCCAGCATGAAAGAAGATCTGGTGTGTGTTCCATGGAGACTGGTCATTCACAACCATGTCAACAAGACAATCTTGCTTCCCCTTGAGACTTACACTTGATAATGCACAAGAGCAATTGGAAGTCTTCTCATGGCATTCATTTTTAATTACTTCTGTGGTACAAGGTCATAGATAGAAGCCACTTGTCAGCCTGGATAGCTTCACAAAGATAAAAGGCTAGATTTACAGCATCGTGCGGAATTCTGGGAAAAAAACAAAGGTCACATTTTTCAAATGTTAAGTGTTCAAAGTTAGCCTCTTAAATCCATCTTCAGACACTTCTATAAACAGCCTGCTTCTCCAAAGAGCCAAGCTGACAATTCTGTGCTGACTTTGCATGTGCCCAACACATCTGCCTTATTCATGGTATCGGGAGTTTCAAGGTCTGGTGTTAAATAGTTTTGTCTTAAGCAAAGCTGGCTGGGTCATCCAAAGGTTTCAGGTTATTCTCAAGAACTTCTAGAGCTGGGCAAAGGCAAACCTAATGAAGTCCAACAAGGATAAGGGCAGAATCCTACGTATGGGGAGGAACAACACTATGTCCTGGTACAGGTTGGGATAGAGCCACTGGAAAGCAGCCCCGTGGAGAGGGACCTTGGTGTCCTGGGGGACAGAAAGTTCTCCATGGAACAGCAATGGGCCCTTGGGGCCAGGAAGGCCAATGGCAACCTGGGGGGCATAAGGAAGAGTGTGGCCAGCAAGTCGAGGGAGGTTCTCCTCCCCCTCTGCTCTGCACCAGTGAGACCACAGCTGGAGTGTTGTGTCCAGTTCCGGGCTCCCCAGTTCAAGAGGGACAGGGAAATACTGGAGAGAGTCCAAGGGAGGCTGTGAGGATGCTGAAGGGACTGGAACATCTCTCTGAGGAAAGGCTGAGAGCCC
>JANHFX010028206.1:89497-110752 GCA_027560015.1 Chloroceryle amazona
GTGTGGGCTGCCCTGGGTGACCCTGCTCTGGCAGGGGGGTTGGACTCGCTGATCTCCAGAGGTCCCTTCCAACCCCACCATTCTATGAAGACATTTCTTCATCCTTAATTGATCGTTAGAATGCAGATTACTCCAGCAGAAGAGAGACCAATATCTGTATTTTACTTTTTTTCCTCGCTCCAGCTTTGACTGTCCGGAAAATAGCATAAGGAAGTCGATATTTCCATGCCAAGCTGGCATGACTGAATGCAACATTTTAAAGAATTTCTCTTTCATCTGAATTGTTTTACTTCCTAGTGACAATTCTTCATAAAAATGATCTTAACTCTTCTTTGCGGCGTGATCTTTTCCAGCCCAGTAGGTAAAGCTTAGCATATAGCAAAATTTTCTTGTTTCTAGACTGTGACTCAAGACCAAAGAAAACCATATGCTTTTTGGCAACAAAATCTTTAGCAGAGACTTAGCTTTCAAGCTCCAGGTCTTCTGAGGATGTACTTGGATGTAAAGACGTAATAAAATCTTTGGAAATATAAATCAGCTGGAATTTCCTACAGCATGTTTACGTTCATTCTTTTGTTTAAGGAAATAACAGGTACAAGAAAGGAGGCACCCTGGGAGCTACTGACAGCTTGGGCTTCTAACAATGTCCTGCGAGTGCTCTTAGGAAGTTGTTTTAAAGGTGGAGCAAACATCCCAGCTAAACCAATATAATTAAACCAGACAAGGGCGGTGTGAGATTTGGGAGATAACAGCACTTGCATTTAGAAAACTTCATTTAAGTCCCTGGGAAGTAGCTGCAGAGGTAGAAGTAACAATTTCTGGCAGAATATGGGGGGAATTTTTTGTATTAAAGGTCTTAATTTGAGGACTGGTGATGACCAGAAGCATTGGTCATGTCCAAATTGTTTCACCCTTTTTTTTATTGTTGTTGTTTGCTTTCTGGAGGAGGAAAAAAAAAAAAGAGATTAAAACACAGATTTGAGTATCAACCAAGACTTTTGGTTCAGATGGGCTCCCATGAGGTAATGGCAGAGCTGTCTGACTTGGTAGCAGTAAGATAGTGGGGCTCCTTGGTTTGCATGTTCCCCCAGGTGAGTTTCTTATGCAAGTGAAAGAGGGAAGGCCAAAGGAGAGCTTCAGGAGTGACACCACGTGTAGCCCTGCACTGAAGCAGGGGCAGGTGTTGAGATCATACAGGGCAATCTGGAGGAATAAACTCGTAAGAAAATAGTGTCTTTTTATTTTCCTCCAGATTTTGCATCTTCCAGCTTGTGAGATGTGCCTGTAAGGGCTTGAAAAGCTGGAGCAGATGCTCTCCTAAAAATAAACTAAAAGAAAAGCCTGTAATCATATTGACAAACTTCTTTCCAATTCACGTTTGCCAGGCTGGTCAGCTGCACTAACACTCTTTGATGTTGGTTTTACCTCCTATGTTTGCTCCAGTAGGTGTTGTCCACTGTAAATAACTATTGTGCTGATTTCCTGGCTCATTTGCTTGAATTTCCTCAGTTGTTGTTACACTTTTGGGTAAGACTGGGTGGATGTGGAGACACGAACACGGTACTTTCAGCTGTGCACGGGAGCTGAAAGCTCATCTGAGGTTTCCACTGATCTGAATTGACTCTGATCATGCTCTGCTAGACAGTGTCAGATCCGTTGTCAGTGCTTTAGGAGGCAGTTGGCTGATGAAGGGGCAGCTTTGTTATTGTTTTCCACTTCAGGGGAGGGAAGTTTGGTCTGGGTTTGATTTTCACTTTAAGGCATAACAGGAACAGGGCTAAGCAGCAGAGTTAAATGGACAGATCAAAATTCAGCTTGAGTTTGGAATGTCAGTGTTTGTTACCTGTTAGAAACCAGAAACACAGCCATTTTAGTCCACCACAGAAGAAACTTGAGAAATGATGATGGATGGTTTCATCTACTACACCCTCACTCCCCCCACCAGCCCCAACTCCTTTACATACCATCTACATTCATGAATAAGCCTTCTTGTTGGGGCAGTAAATGACACGCCAGATATTCCAAACAGTGCATCCTAGTGAGGAGATGGTAAAGAATGTGCCTGGGTACTGGAAGGGATTGGTCTGCTCCTTTTACTTGCTACGTCTGATTGAATGTTTAGATTGTGATCGCTTAAAGGGCTGAACTAGGATTGCCCCCATCATGTTCAGCATTGTCCAGATGGAATGTAAACAGCATTTCCAGCTGAAAAATGAGAGCAAACAGGTCGGTAAGGATGAGTAATCAGACCTGAGCAAATAAACAACAAATACATGGAGTAGGAGGAGACGCCAGCTTTGTTCCAAGTCAGTAGCTGTGATGGGAATGCAGCCAGTGAATTAATAGTTTGTGTGCAGTACAACAGAGGGGCTTTTCAACGCAAGATCAGGCTTTGGAGCTAGAAAGTACATTTATGTGCTTTCCTATCTGTTTTTCCCATTGCGTCCACTCTTCAAACCTACTTCAACTACTCCCCCTCTTCTCTCCCCCTCCTAACTTCGCTCTGCAAGGGAGGAAGGGACTGGGAGCAGCTCTGCCATAGTCTGCCAAGGCAAAGCAGACTAAGCTGCAAGCGTGTAGCAAGTGGGAACGTGGGAGTAGGAGCTGCAGAGCCATTCATAATCCCCGTCTCTCGTCCCCATAATTATCTTCGCTACCCAAGAGAGCTGAGAACTCCCTTAAGCCTCCCTGCAAGTCATTTAGATTCTAATTGGGATTTAAAAACTCTTGAAACCTGAGTGGGTGGCTCAGTGCATTATTGCTGATGAATGTTACCCTGGGTGACGTGCCCAGCAGACCCACAGAAGACCTGCACTCAGCTTTCCATTGAAGAGCTGTGTCCTTTTGAGTGCAGATTTGCTCTTTTGCCTCAGCTAATTAGGAACTGGCTTCATTCACAACAGCAGTTCCATTTGTGGCATTGTACCAAAATGTTAATTTAATTTTGTTATGTTGAATCCTTTCCCTTCTTAATGTTTCTTTAAAATGGAGGCGATGGAGCTTGTTTTCTCCACTTGAATATTTTCTGCCTCTTCCCATTCTATGTTCTTTTTTTCTTCTTCAAAGATTGAACACAGTTTCATTACCTACTCAGAAATGTCATCATGAAGACCTTAGCCCTCTAAGGCTCAGCTTTGCAGGCCCGCATCCTTGGTTGGGTTTTGGTATTGGTGTGTTTGGTTGTTGGGTTTGGTTTGGTTTGGTTTTCCCCTCCTCATGAAGCTCCTACTAACTGGTCATTGTTCCCTTGTCACTAATTCCCTGCCAGACTTCCCTCTTCCTGTTAAACTGGCCCACAACCATAAGCAGAGTGATGTGAGAGGGTCCATCAGCGCAGGAAAGAGCTGTAGAATTGCACTGCTGGGGCAGGAGTGGGATGACCTCACTCTGATGGATTTTACTGTGGCAGCTGCACAGGGACCTCTCTATATCAAGCAGCTGATAAATGAAGCACATAATTCAGAGCAGGGCTGACTGAGGCTGCAGCACTACCCTGGAAGATCTAAGGGAGATGAGGGTTTAGCAATTCAAAGCGGGTGAAGAGGAAGGTGGAAGGGCTTTTTGCACCTGGACAACGTAGTCTGGGGTTGGTTTCCCCACCCCACTCACCCCTTTTTGTTTGAATATCATCCTGAATCTCCCCAAGTGCTCCTTCCCCCAGCTGCAATGCACTTTCCTGTGGGCACTGCAAACAACCACAGCAATCTCTGCTCAGCGAGGCAGAGGGAATGATGTTGTTAGCTCTGAATTAATTTGCTCTGTGAGTGTAAATCAGGCTCCCACTGTTATTTTGGTGAATTATTTTAAATGTTAATGCCACAGAGACGGATATGGGGATGTGGTACTGAAAAAACAACACTTGAAAGAGAGATACTTCAAATACACAAAAGTTGTTCCCTTTGTCATTAATATAATGTGCTTTTAATGAACTGTGGGTGCTGTTGGCTTTCCAAGCTGTCTGTAATCACTGTGGGTTCCTGTCCCAGCCTTACCCCTAAAAGCTGTAAGTCGAGTGAAAACAGATAACCCACATTTGTGGGAAACTGCTTCTAGCCCATCTGCCTTCAGTCCTGGGTCATTGTTCAGCCTTCTGACGTGGCCATGTAGATGGAGCTACTGGGGTTTATTCCAGCTGAGACATAAACTTGGATGACTTTGAGAGGTATCGATAAGAGCTGTGATAGATTTGACTCTTCAGGGCCCAGAGGAAGCTCCTAGAAATTTATTTTGTGTTTCTCTGAGAGGGTTTGTTCTCCAGTGTCAGATCAGCTTGACTGGGGTTGCCAAGAATAAACATCCTACCATACAGGCACCTGCCTCTGTGTGTTTCAAATGACCCAAACTTAGCAGTAAGCAGGGTCAGGGCTGTCTGCTTGGGGACTTCAGTGGAGACCACCCATGCAAGTTGCTCTTTTTGATGCAGAGAGGCTGTGGAGTCTCCTTCTCTGGAGCCTTTCAAGACCTGTCTGGGTGCATTGCTGAGGGATCTGCTCTAGTTCTGGTCCTGCTCTGGCAGGGGGGTTGGACTCAATGATGTTCGGAGGTCTTGTCCAACCCCTAACACTCTGTGATTCTGTGCTGGTATTGCTCAAATTACCTATTTGCTTTTGTACTTTAATGACATAAATCCCAAGCTTGGGCTTGGACTAACAACAGTATAAAGCAGAGTTATATCCATACTGGCAGAGAAGGTTGTAGTACTAAATGTTGGTGACAACCTCTCCGTCTTCCGATGCGTGGGATTCACTGACGTGTTCATTGATCTGTATCAGAATTGCCATATAAAATATGGAGCAATCTGCTTGAGCTAATTGGATGCTCAGCATCCTTTTTTTGATAGAACATTGTTCTTCGGCGTTACCTGATTGCAGGGACAGATCAGATCAGTGGTTTTAGAGTGACGTGGAGAAGCCAGCTGTGACCCTACCAGTCTGAAATGGAGATGAGCATTGTGCCAATGACTCCTTAGCTTACTGGTTGCCTGTCCAGCTAGTACTGTGCTGTTGAGGAAGCTGAGGGACTATCTCATCAATCTCTGCTAACTTGTCTTTAAAGATTTTTGTATAGTGCTTACTTCTTTTCTACTTGACCTAGTTTATGCTGTGCGAGTTGAGTCCCTACCTCCATTAAAAGCCTTCATTCTCCTACTTCCTTGGTGGATTTCTAGTGCATTGGGTCACCATTCCAGGCCAGAGTTTCATTTCTTTATCTGTAATCGTGTCTCCCATGTCAGCTGCTTCAGAAAAAAATCTTATTTTTCATTAGTTTTATTCTTCCCTGGAACATTATTTAGCTTGGGAAAACATATAATAGCTTCTTGGGCTGTTCTTCCTCAAGGATTGAGGAGATCTGTATGATCATGAACTATGGGGTTTTTGGTGAAATATGTCCATGAGGACTTTTCTGCCAGAAAAACTAATCCAAAATGCAATAGCAGCTTTTGAGACTGCAGAAAATTGATGAGCTTGGTAAGATCAGAGGAGAAAAACAGATCTCTAGTAAAAGCAAACACAGCTTTCAAGGCACTTTAGCAGAGGTATAGAGCGTTTTAGGTAATACAGACAAATATCTCCCTGGAGCTTTTGCATTTTCATGGAAGCACAGATCAGAGAACAAATAGGAAAACACGAAGGGAAGGAAACAAAAGCTTTAAAGATGTCAGTGGACATTTGTAAAGCTGAAAATTACTTTTAGCAGTGAAAATAGCAGAAGATGCATAAGGCAAGAGCAATGAAGCCATGAATGAAAGAAGGGGAAAGAATGACATTAGAGAGATGCAAAGAAAGTTGAGAATTAAGTGACTAACTGCCTTCTTATAAATGATTTATTTTTATTTGTTCTTGGAAAACATTTCTAGCCTGTTCTTGTCACTGTACTAATACGCTGGAAGCTGTTCATTACTCTCAGACAAATGTTTTTCACACAGTGTGCAAGCAAACAAGTGACATTTAATGCTAATTTATTTAAATGCTAAGTGATATCAATAACTTTAACTACGTACATATCATTTTAAGCAGAATTACATATGATGTATAATGGAAGTGGCATTCCAGCTGCTTTTGAGGTTCATATTAATGGGCTAGGTCCTAGCTCCAGAAGTGCTTTGTATGCAATCAGTGCTACTGGAATGTACTGGTAGAGTTCTTCTGTATAATAATAGAAGTGTCAGAGCAAAGCTTTTGAGAATGTTTGATTTTATTTATTTTTTTTTTTGCTGAAATGTGTCTGGAAGTTGAATGGTTGGGTGGTTACACACTTCCCCAGAAAATCCTGCTTTAATCCTAAGCTCATATGCACCTCCACGTCCTCAGTAGCGAGTGGAGCTCCGGGTTTAGACAATGAACGTGGCTTTGCTATTTTGTGCATTGTTATTGAATTCAGAGCGTAAACAATCAAATATTTAGTTCAAAAATAGCTCAGACTGCTGGCATTTTGATGTCAAATTACTTCGCTGAGCTGAGAGCTGCTACACTGAATTCCCACCTCACCATCTCCTTAGAGGTAATTAAGTGATGTGGCCTTAACAACCATCACGTGTAACGAACAGCGTTGACGAGGACGATCTTTGCAGGTCTTGCTGTAACCTCTGACAGCACTTTTATTATTCATGCTTTCAAGTAATAATAAGCTACTGAAATAATTCAGTAATAAGAAGCTACTGAAGCTTTAGGCACCTTTTCTTGGCCCTTTGACACAATTAGGTTCATAAGATGAACTTGCATCATGGAGCAAAATGAGGGCTCAAGAACAGGCTTATATATCTCCAGGCTCTGGCTGGTGCTCTACCTATCCAAGCTGTACAAGATCCAGATCAAAGTGGTTTTTCACCTATTCTGAAAAAAAAAAAGAGACATCCTATGTAGCTTGGACAGCCAAGACTCTCACCAGGAGTGCTGCTAGGAATGTCTGTGGTTTCACTGCCTTCAGTTCTACTGCTGTGGCCGTGTCAAGTCCACTCAACTAGAATTACTTGTTACATCAGCTGGTGTTCTCCACATCACGTTTGTGTTGGGTACTGACTTCGTGCATAGAAATCTCTGTGAAGCCCACCTCTTTGTCATGGAAACTGTTGTCTTAGCAATGGCTAATTCAGATGAATATGTCAGCAAATGTTTTCTTCAATCATTTACATTTTTCACAGCTTTTAAGACCAGAAAGCTTATGCTCAGCAGCCTATGCAGGTATGGGATGAGTTGAATGATTGGCCAACATGCCACTGAAGGCTCTTTGCTAATACCTTGAGGAGACCTTAGGAAGAGTTTCCTTCCAGATGAAGTGCCATTTTCTTCTGTGCAAGGAGTATAAATGCCATCTTTTTATTTCTCTTAGCCTTATGTTTATATCTTGAGACTTCAGTGCTTGTTTTAGGTACCAACTGCTAACTCTCCACCATCCGTAGCAAATTCAGGGCTGTGCTGAGCAGAGTGGCCCTCCTGTGGTAGTAGTGGATACTTCTGTAGCTAACACCCTTTTAGGCAATAAAATATGGGGATGAAGAGGAATTTGAATGTTTTTCCCAAAGGCTGAGGAGAGTTTCCTTGGTCTGGTAGGATTTGGTAAATCGTAATCATCAAGGTCTGAATTGGCAGGTTTGAGTTTGTTACCAAGTCAGGTCCCTGTCAACGTGGCAATGACGTAATGAAATTTCATTTCCATCATCTTTGCCCTGCACCTTTTATCAGAGCCTGGTTTCTTATTCTTATTTGATCTTTTCTTTGCATCATGCAGCAGTTGTTGATTTTTTTTATTATGTTTTTGGGTTTTTATAATCACACTTTCCGGTCTAGAAAAAGACAGAATCATTTATGGTAACAAAACGTGAAGGGAAAAAAATTCTCTAAAGAATGGACATACACCAGACTGGAATAGTGCCCTGGAATTGCCCACGTAGCTTCCTTGTCTTTTTTTTTTTCCTTTATGCAGTATCACAGTGTTCCTCACCCCAGCCAAGCTCATGCAATGGATGAAGTTCAGCCAAGGGTCTTGTGGTCTATACCAATCTGTTCTTTTTGTTGTTGCAGTGATCACTGATGGGACACTGGACAAGACAGCTCTAACAGATGATGTGGGAAGTGAGGAAGACCTGTATGAGGACTTCCGGAGCTCCAACCACCGCTACGGCCACCCTGGGGGAGGTGGAGAGCAGCTTGCCATCAATGAGGTATTACATTACTCTGCCTGGTTTCTAGCAGACAGGATAAGGAAGGATTCTGGTTCTTGTTGTGAACCACAGAGAGGTCAACAACCAAACCACCAATGGCCAAGTGGATGGGGCTTCAGATGTCATTTACTGTGGGTGCCACTTGCAGCTGGGTAATGACAGGGTCTGGGTTTTCCATCAGGGTGCTGTCCCCATGAGTTTTAAAGTATGCTTGGTCTTCACAGCTTCTTCCTGTTCTTCAGTAAATCCACTCTAGGGATGAGAAAGAGAAACCTTTTTGTCAGTGTTTTTAGCTGTCTTCTAGTGCTGATGCTGATTAACTCAAGATCAGCAATTTAAAAATGTACTTCTTCATTTGATGCACCGAGCAACGTATTAACAGGAGTTGAGATGCTTTTGCTGTAAAAATACAAGAGCTTTGTTTAGTGCATTCAAACTGACATCCTGTTACACGCAGAACGCCGTTCAGTGGGGTGGACTAATTCTCACTGGAAGAGTGGAGCGTGTTCACCATACGAGCGACCTCTTGTACTCTCATGCCTTCTTTCTCTGTGCTCTGGTACCTTTACGTGACCTTCACGAGATGAGAAGGCAAGGATAAAAGCTGTGTTATATTTTCTGGTGGCTAAGCTCTAGCTGAAATGATGTTGACCGAGGCTCCGTGCCTCTACGGTTGAGAGACAACGATGGTGCTTCTGGGGTTGGCAAAAGCTCCAGAAAGCTGCTCAGTGAGGGTAAGGGCTTTTCTTTAAAAACAATAACAGCAAATGCTCTTCTAGCCTTTTTTTTTCTGCTCTTACTGCTCAGAATCCCTGACTACAGCCCTGGGTGTCCAGCGTGAGGAAGATACTTGCTGTATTTTCTTCCCCTCTTGCATACATGCAGGGGTTATCAAACCATGGGCAGAGCTTTTAGATTTAAGCTCAGCTGGTTTGAGCTGTTGTCACGGGCAAGCAAACATTAGTAGAACACCCCCAGGCACCCCAGGAGTCAGTCCCTTAGTGTGCACTGAGAGTGTGGGAAGAGAATTCTTCCTCCCTCCCATTCAGGTGCTTGCCCTGATAAGTTGTCTTAGTGTGTCTCATCAAACAGAACATCCTCTGGATTTTGGGTTTTTTTTTTTAAAGGAAAAATATTTTACTGTTTTAAAGGAAATCTTTACAACTCTTTAAAATCAGAGAAAAAATGGATTTGACAGCAGGTCTGTATACCTGTCATGCACGGTGTGGTTTTCTCTTTCATCATGCATTATTATTCAGCACACTTGTTCTTCTTTCTTTTCTGAAAAGTTCATTTTACTAGAGTAAAATTCCATCGTTCAACTTCTAATCAGGAGAGCAAATGAATGTTTCCAAAGCAGGTGTCATTCATACAGTCTTTGAAGTGTATGTGGGGGTTCGTTGGCCACTTGACTGGAAGAAAAAAAGATTATTTTTGGCTTGCTCCCTAGCAGCTCGCCTCTTCGGGGCCAGCAAAACCATCCGAGCAGGCAGTACATTATTTGCTTTGTCAACTGGTTCCTACGGGTAATTAATCCATCACTTAGCTTCACTGAGCCTTAGCAAAGTGCTTTCCTACACAATCACTTTCCAGAACAAAAGAGTACAGTCAAATCCACGATCTCCGAGGTGAAATACTAAATCCACGAGGTGGGGATTTTACATGGACAGGCACCTGAAGTGTTGGAATTAAATATCTCAAAGCGATGCCAAGCAGACAAGCTTATCTTCATCTTCCCTGCTGGACCAAAAGCTGGGTATTGATTAGTCCTGAGTATTTTCCATAGCAGCACCAGGAGTGATGGAGGGGGAGGATCTCAATGTCCAATCATTTAGTCACACTTTGTGAGTAGTCTTGTCTTTGTTTTATGGTATCCCAAATTGCATTTTATTGGTCGTGGATAAGGGAACTATGGTAACCACATTATTCTTAGCCTTCTTGGAAGAAGCAGCTTCCAAATAAACAGAGAAGGCTGAAATACATTTTTTAAGGCATTCAGCAGACCAAGTGTTGCGTTAAAAAACAAAAAAACACCCAACCACCGAGTTTTAGCCCATTTTAGATCAAGAGAAAATGGTTATGAAATACAAAAGAAACCTTTCATAAAACTAGAATAATTTATTGGCAAGAAGACTAGAGGGATAAAAGAAAGCTGGGAAGGTTGTATAGAGCCCACCTAAGAAGATCAGCATGAGAACGTGTAGGAGCCAAGAAAAATCAATCAAAAAGTAATAATAGGGGTTTGGGATGAGGAAGGAGGCCGGGGAAGTAATTTTCTTGGGGCATCTGTTTGACATTCTTTCAAAGGCATTGTTGATACTCATGAAAAGGCATTTTTGTGTTTAAATTGTACTTGGTGGAGTTTGCTTTGTGTCTGTTCCAGATAAAGACCCTATCCTTGCATCTTTGTGCTTCCACGGTACAATTAGGTAAAGAGGGGCAAGAGAAAAGTCTATACTGCAAATACATTCTTGTTCTGTCCTTCTAGGGCAGGGATATTGCATCTAGCACAAACACAGCTTTAAGCTTCATGAAATGTGGGTCTGTAGGCTGAAGTTTGAGGAGATGAGGGATTAAGCATTAAAAAAATCCTGCCTGCCCAGCTTTTTGAGCGATGGTGGTGATACTGAGGAAAACTCCAGTGCTTATCAAGTACTTGGCCAGGGTGGGGAGTTTGCTTGGAATTATCTGATGTGTACAAAGGGCTGGTTCTGTCCTGCTGTGCAAAGGGTCCCTCCGGCTCTGTACTTTGGAAGCAAGGCTACTGCAGCTCAAGACGTGGAGCATTTGGCCCCTTGCAGCCCTAGATGAACGGTACCATCCCCATCTTGTGAAAAGCAAAGAGCTAAACGTTTGGAAAATAACAGCAAGACTCCCTCATCTTTCCTTCTCTCTTGTGGCTCTGTGTTTGCTAAGCTTGGAATTTGGTATGTGGAGTCTTGTTCCCGAGGAAATGCTTCAGCAGGGCAGGATTTGGTCTGAGACACAAAACACCACTGCCTTACGTTTTCAACTCACAATACCATAGCATGGTACAGATGTTCGGGCTAACCAGTGCTTATTGACAAGATGCAATTAAGCTAATTGGTTCCAACGTATCTGTTTCTGACTTAACAATGTAATTCATAGAGAAAACTGTTGAGGAAGTGGCCCATCAATACATCTGCCACCTACCAAAGGTGACAGATCGTGTAGGATTTGTCTTACTGAGCAGTGTGCAGTTTGGGGCTGTTGAGTTTCCAAAGTGTTATTCTTGTGTTAAACTCTTTGATGGCTCACTGGGGAGTTGTAGGCTCACCCAGCACTCCTATTCCAAGCCAGTTTTGAACAAGACAGACGTGTAAATGTCTTTAAACAACATCAACAAAAAGGTTTTGAACAGCAACGACAAAAAAATAGAATAAGAATAAGACCCAAAATAACAACAACCAAAAAGACCCCAAACCAACAACAAAACCACAAAGAAAACAACCCCCCCCAACTCATAAAATGTTCATGCAGATGAAATCAGAACAATTTATTGCAATTTTGTTAAACATGAATAATAACCTTCATGGCATTTGTCACATTATCTACATTCCAATTAAAACGAATCTCTTGTGGACTGTACGAGGACAGATTTCAAAAGACAGAGAAAATTTCCCAAGCGCCACAAAATTTTATTATTATTCCCCTTTTTTTTTTCTTTTGTTAACAGAACACAGTAGAAGTTGAAAAAGCTGTGGTCACAGCAGACTTCCAGACTGAAACCAGAAGTAGAGTTATTGATCATATGGAAGCAATATTCAACAGTCCTGTGTAAGCTGGGACAGGAGATGTATTACCACTTTTATATCTTACTGGGAGTCTGTTGCTCTCCCAGTTGATACTAAAGCTGATAGAAACCAGTTAACAAATACCCCCCTCCCCATTTCTTTTTTTTCTAGAGGGTTTAATTCCTGCTTTTGTGTCTTGTGTATTTCTGCAACCAAGGTTGACAACTGTGGTCCAAAAGCAGCAATTATGATTTATTTGCTGAGCATTGTATAAAGCTCAGTGCTGTCAAGGCCAAGAAATAATGTTCCCCGGAGGACATAAATCTTTTCTGCATCTGAATTTTTGGTCCCAAGTGCTTGTGTAACTTTGTACAGGGCTCAGATGTGAATGTTCAGAGTATAAAGATGGAATTGTAACTTCTTTTACTGCCCGATGGATTTAGTTTTTACAGTTCTTGGGTCTGCAACCTTCTGAGGTGGTTTCAGGGTGCTTTTTGTAATAGATTTGAAGTAAATCAGTATATTCAAATGCTCTATAGCAATTATGTCTCATCAAACATCAGGATCAGGAGCTAAGTGGTCCCAGAGGTCACCAGAGCTGTATTTCTGCTTTCTACCATGGGCAGCTGTGGCTGCTCTGAGCTATTTTCTCATGCCCTCATCAGCATCAGGACTTGGCCATCCCCTGTGCAAGGGATCCTCCTCCAGCAGGCTGAAGATGGAGAGGGTGGTGGAAGTCAGTGTGGCTCACTCTGCCCTGTGGATTGTCCTCAGCTGAGGAAAGACTGTCTTGCAAATGGGTGTTGGGGTTTTCTGAAAGGTGGGAGAAATGGGATAACAAGAAAAGCTCAGGCTTAGTTCTTGGGGTAGGAATAGCACAAGGTGGGGGGGGCTGTCACAATTCGAACTCCTAAACAGAAAAGCTGAAGTGTTACAGTGGAAGGGGCCCTGCATCTGCATGAGGGAAAGATTGGGTTATGGGGTTGGTCTCTGCATGGCCCTAACTCCTCCTCCAGGAGCCAAACTGAAGAAGCAGAACAGGAGAGGTAGACCCTGTGTTTCAGTTCTTTGCAGTCCCCACACACCCCCCAATGTGTTTAAAGAGGGGAGGATACTGCCCAAACTTCCATCTGTGGCTTGAGAACATTCCTAAGTATGTCACTTGAAGGAAATAACTGGAGACAGGATGGCTTTGGAGTTCTTAGATCAGCCCTGACAGCTGTTAAGATGTAAAGACTCTAACAGCTTCTGTTAACGCCCGTTAATGAGAGCTTGTGAGTATTAGGGATCTGTTGTTTGCTGGCAATAAATGTGTTCCCAGTTAGTGGGGTGCAGAGAGAGGCTTGGCTCCACAAATAGTTTTCCCCTCGGAGGAAAAAATGATCCAACAATGTTGGAACTCCTGAAGTTACTTGTGCTGAATCATAGAAACGTCTGGGTTGGAAGGGACCTCCAGGGGTCATCTGGTCCAACCCCCCTGCTGAGAGCAGGGACATCCTCAACTAGAGCAGGGTGCTCAGAGCCTCCTCAAGCCCCACCTTGAATGTCTCCAGGGATGGGGCCTCAACCACCTCCCTGGGCAACCTGTTCCAGGGCTCCACCACTCTTGTAGTAAAGAACTTCTTCCTTACACCCAATTTAAATCCACTGCTTTCGAATTTAAGACCATTGCCCCTCGTCCTTTCCCTCCAGGCCTTTGTAACCAGGCCCTCTCCAGGCTTTTATCAGCTCCCTGCAGGCACTGGAAGGTGGCTGTTAGGTCTCTCCAGAGCCTTCTCTTCTCCAGGCTGAACAATCCCAGCTCCATCAGCCTATCCCTGTAGGAGAGGGGCTCTAGCCCCTGAGCATCCTTGTGGCCTCCTCTGGCCCTGCTCCATCAGGTCCATGTCCCTCCTGTGCTGATGGCTCCAGAGCTGGATGCTGTATTCCAGCTGAGACTTCCCCTACAGCTACTTCAGTTTCCCTGAAACCAAGACCTTCACAGAGGTGTTTTATATGTGAATTGTTATGCTCCTAAGATAGCTGTGGTTTTACAGCCATTTAAAACCTCAAGTAAATTGTTTTTTATACTTCTGTAAGAGCAAATATTCAGTGTTGACTACAATACCTGCTCTACATGGATATGTAACACACATCTTCTTACAACCGTATGTGCAAGCATACAAATTTGTTGGTTTGCATATTAAATGAAACATTAGCAGCCACATTTAAGTTCTTAATAAAGAGGTGTGTATTCTGGTATGACTTGCAGAGTTGTTACTCAGGTAGTTTGAGTTGCTATAGACGGTACTGTAAGATCTAAACTGACATTGTAGGATTGTCACTTAAGCTCCGGCTCAATATTGGTTTGGTTTAATTTATGCTACGAGAAGTTTATTAGCTAAACACTGACAGACTTCTTCAGCCAGTTTTGCAAGAAAGCTGTTCCCACCCAACACTGAAATGTTCTGTTTGACTCTTCTTTATATTTCTCATTGCTATTTAGGAAGCTGCAGCATCATTGCACAGAAATCCCACTGTACAGGATGACCTTGGTATCTACGAGATTGAAACCCAAGATTCTACGCACTCACAGGGTGCCAAAGTCAATGCACTGTGAACACGTGCGTTGTGTCTGCTTGCCTGACAGCTGAGTATGCCCAAAGATCACGTTAGTAGAGCACATCATCTAGATCTGAGGATGAACAACCCGTAAATGCATTTTCAAACAGCTCCATATTACAGTCGTTCCTCAGTTTTAAGCAAAACCTGCAATATCCACAGTCATTCAGCCTAATCTGACTTTGCAAGGGAACCTCCACTCAGCAGGGTCTCTGCCTCTATGTGTCTGCAACAGCTCCTCCTGAAATCACAACTTTGCTTAGAAAGCTCTGCTGTAGTTGCATTAGAAGGGGAAAAGAAGCTGACCCTCAGAGCAGAATAACCAGACTTTATCTTAGTGCTCATTTCATGGGTGTCTCCGAGGTGCCAAGGCTGAGACTAATCAAGGTTAGCCCAGCTAATGACTGATGGCCATAAAAGAACAAACCCACAAGGTTTAGAGGGGATCCTTACCTTTCAGGATAGCTGAATACCAAGTGAAATGAATGCAAGAGCTAAAACTACTACAACTGTGAGGTTTGATTTTTTAAACCAGAACAAAAATCCTTCAGGGAACCATGTATATTGTGACCACTCCTCAGCCTGCTTCATGTAAATGCAAGCTTGGCGTGTTGTTCAAAGAGAAACCCAGTGAAGTTTGGTTTGGATTTGAAGTCCAAGCTGGATGGATGCTCTGCAAAAACTAACCAAGCAGACGACACAGGTTTCTGAGCAGAAGTCAAGGAAGGTTGTGGGCAGAGAAAGAGACAAACGTATGACACCCTGACTGCTGAACCTGACAGGGATTTAGGGTGTACTACAGTTGTACAATACAGCTTCCTACGGTGCTGGGGGGCTCCCAAAAGCTCTGCCTGCAACTGCAACCGTAGCAGTCACTGCTCAAGCGGATGCTGGTCTTCTAAAGTGGCCAGGAATTGTTTAGCTGGTATTAGTGGCCTGGAGCTTTGGTTCAGAGAGAACAATAGGAGTACTATTTTAGAGGCATTAAAGGTATTAGTGGCAAATCTGCATCGTGCCTTGTTTACTGCTGTACCAGTGGCATTAGACAGGAATTGAAAATGACAGCAACAGGCTGCTCGTTTGGAAATGCCCCACGCCGTCAGTGAGAACATGATGCTTATTGTGAGCACCACTATAAAAGAGAGAGGTATTAATCAGCATTCGCTGCTTTGGAAATGAAAGAGAACAATAATATATTTCCATAAACTTTGCTGCTGGACTTCTCAAACACTGACTAATTATGGTTCATCTCAGCCATTTATGTGATTTTTCATTTAAGAAGGAGCTACACTTTGATTGCTGCACGTTTTCTGTGAAAACCAAATATTCTGACACCAAACCAAATATTTTCACACCAAGTGAACACAGATATAGAATATTTTAAGTAGAGAATTAGTTAATAGGAAAAAACCCAGCAGCTAAAACTAACACGGTGATGCATCTATAACAATCTCAATATCTCCTCCCATTTATCTCGGCAGAACCAAAGATAAACATCTTAAGCCTTTAAATGGATTCTTCTGGGAGATAAAAACCTCGATTGGCCAAGATATAACAGGATATCTCTGCTGACACACCTTCACAAGATCAGATGCGTGGGCAAATTTGCGCCTACTCTGAACACGAGGTGAAAGGAACCGTGACCCACAGTAACACGTCGTGAATTCACAGTTCTGTGCTATGAAAGGTGGTCCTGCGTGGGCAGGGGGGTTGGACTCGATGAGCTCCAGAGGGTCCTTCTAACCCCTACCATATGATTCTGTGGAAGCCTTGCAGCCAGGAACAGATGAGGGCAGGTGGGAGGTCCTGAGCCCTTCCCTTCTGACCCTGCCCCACAGTCCTGCATCCAGCTCTCGCTCCATCCTAGAGATGCAGGGGCAGGTTTGTGTTATTCCCACTTTCTCCTGCTCCTCCCATCAGCAGTGGCAGTGATGCAACTTCCAGAGAAGGACAAGAGGCACCACAGTAACTCTCCCATAGCGCCAGCAGCATTTATCCCAAAGCCAAGGGCAGGTTTATTAGCTACTTGGCCCGGGCTACTTTTTCTTTCCAGTCAGAAGAGGGTGGTAATTTTCAAGTTCCCAGCCATGGCTATGGGGATCTTAGCAGCTAAAATCCTTTTGAGAAACACGGCTAAGACCTCAGACTGCGTTTCAAACTATTGGGGTCATTCCCACAAATCACAAGCACATCAGAGTGCAGCACAGTGTGCAGGACCTGTAAAATAAAGCTCTGGATGCACTGCTTTGGCCAGCTTTCAATGAAGAGCTTTCTATTTCAAGCAAACTTTCCAGAAAACAGTGGAACTGTCCTTAAAACAATCTGAATTTTACCTCCATTTCTGACAAAGTGTGACCAAGGTAGCTGACCGTTAGATTGAAATCAATGAATGCAAAATGAACCTCGTGGACATAAACTGACTCTTGCCAATGTCTCGAACCGAAACCAACAGAGATGGCAGAAAGATGTTCCAAACTAAACCAATCACCTTCGGAATGAATCCAGGCGTTTACTCAGTCCTGGTTTTCTCCCATACAAGTGTCTTACTGTTATTGTAGATGTCTGATCCTTATGTAAAAACAGTATTATTTTAAGCACTGAGAAGTATATGCTCTCCCACCTTAAAGTAAGGTATTTCTAGATACTTTAGCAGCTTGTTTTACACTTAAAATTTGCAAAGTCAAAGCCTGTCATGTGCTAAAACAGCAATGCCAGGATGATGAGTCAGTAACGGAGAAAAACCTTCCTGTAGTATTTTCCCCATCCCTCACTTTTACCTCCCAAAGAATGCAGTGTTTACAGTAACAAAGTAATTCAGAACAAGCTGAGCAGATATTTTCAAACCACGCAGAAGCGATTTGAAAGACCAGGTCCACACAATCTCCCTAAGGAAGGTTGCCAAAAATGAGGCCCGCATTTTGCTATGAACCGTCGGGTGGTTGCAGGTGCTAATTGTAGCTACACAGTTTAGGATGAAAATTCAACCTTTTCTCACATAGATTTCAAACAGCAGTTGGTCTCCACAGCTCAGCTCTGGGTTGGGATTTACTGCTGACTTGACACTACGGCTGCAATCCTGCAGCAAGCTTTACCAAGAGGTAGTTTGGCATGCAAATGTGTAAGTGACAACCGACTGGGGTGCTGGAATTCAGCTGATTACAGTTATACTATTCCTCAAGATAACATAATTCTTTGTTGCGCTTCAAAACCTAACACTTCAGATCATGGAATAATTCAGTGGTCGCTAATCCCATTTAACTTTCATTTCCTTTGACCCACACTTCTCCAAATCATCTACGCCTTCCACAGCGCACGCTTCTAACGAAACCTGCAGCACACGCTCCGGTTGCAACACTCCTGCGCCGTGACTGTGAGCGGGGTGAAAACCACGGCTGGGACCCGGGTCTGAAACAGCTATTTCAGCCCCACAGCAGCAGCAGCAGGACCCACTGAGTCACAGAACTGTGGAATTTATCAGATTCACAGAAAATGAAACTGTCGCCAGGTACATACCCATCACTGCAGGTTCTAGTTTTGATCTGGTTGTTTTAATGATGTGAAATAGAAGCTTACTGGCAGTGGTTTGTAGTTTATTTTGTATCTGAAGTGTTTGCAGTGGTGGCAGTGTTCAACTGCTCAGTTTGGCATGTTTAAAAAGAGAACAAGCGCTTTGGGAAAGCGTAATAAAAACGAGTTATAATTTGGTCTTGTCTCACAAAATGCATCTTTCACTGCTAACAACTCCCTGTTGATAGATGTGGCTTACACCATAAATTTTACTGTTTTCATCATATAAAGATCTCTCAACATAAATCCACAACAAGTATTTCCTTGTGATTGCAGCAGCAAATAACCACTTTCTACAACTCAAATGTTAACCTAGCAAAAGCAAACTGCAAACCTGGTGAGTGCACTTACTGGGCATCGCTTCTCGAGAAAACTCTCTCCATTCCTCTACAAAAACTTCAAATCCAAGTTTCTCTCTTGTCAAAACAAAACAAAACTAAACCAAACGAACTCCCACACTCAGGAAAAGTTTGAAATTGCTTACCTTGAAGAAGCTCCGAAGAAAATACATTATGCTTAGCATTTTGGAAGGTTTAAAATGAGGAATTGTTCAATCTTTAGAACATCCAAGGCCTGGGTGAATTCCTACGCTCCTGCTGTGTCTTTAGTTACATGCTTTCTTGTTGCTATTTTGGACGGTCTTAGTACAAGGGAAGCATATGAGCCATGCCAGGAGCTTATACTAAGGAGTTGCATAACAATTAGGGCTTATCTGTGCTGCGCTGTACAGTACAGCAATGCAAACAGGTTTGTTCACAGTTTACTAGCCCCAGAACACTTCTACTAGGCATGCCCAGAATGATGCCATTGTATTTGCTAAAGAAACTAAAGCTATTTGTGAGTGCTTCTAAAGAACTGAAACTACAAAGGACAGCACATGTTCCCTTGCATCTCCCCCCCCACACACACCCCGAGCTTTTGCTTCTGCCAACTTCAAGTTCAATCAGTATTATGCTTGCTGCAGCGTTTGAAAGCAAAGGCTCCCACACTGTGAGCTTTCTAGTTACTATCTTTAAAGGTAAGGAAAAATTGCAGAACGAGTCTTTTGAAGTGCAGAAGAGTAAATGCAATTTCAGTCTCTTCTTTCCTCTCGCTTAGCATTAAAGTCCCTTAAAGATTATCTGTGCTTCGGCAACGTTCAGCAACACAGAGATGCTACTTACGCCACGTAGTAAAGAATCTATCAACGTATAGTGGCCAGAAGTGAGTCACAGGCAGTCTGCTCACAGTGCACGTAGAATTAGAGACAACAACTACAAGCAAGTTCTCCGAGAGGGATCACCCTGCATTACAGAACTGTGAGGCACAGCCTGACACCGCATGCTTTCAGTTATTTTTTAATCCAGCTATGGTTTATATTTGAACTCTACAAACCATCTGCTATGAAAATCTTTACACCAGGAAGAGATGTTTTAGGGAGGTGCTCCAGAGTAGCTTCTGGTGCTCCATACTGCTGGCCACGGGGGAGAAAACCAGACAGATGTGCCGTGCACCCAGCACAGCAAGGTGGGAGGAGGGACAGAATGCCCCACGGGGGCTGATGCCTCAGCACTCACCCAAGACTAACACAGCTCTGACAGGATGCTCTTTGACTCGCTCTGGGCCATAGGGGATCTCTGTCATTCCAACCTCTCCCCCCCAGTAATACTCCTTCAAAGAAGTTTGGTCCTGTCATCTCATGAATTCACAGATAAAAAGTAAAAACTTCCTTCAGATCTTAGTTGTAAAGGACACACATATGGCAATATTATTTACATACAGCAATCTATCTAAGTGAACTTTTAACTTACAACCTGGGAGGAAAACTGTGGATAAAAATCCTAAAAAACCCTCAAAACGATTCAAAATCCAATGTTGGTTTGAAAAACATCTCCTTGGAGTGAACTGGGCCTGGCTGGGGAGTTTTCAATACTTTTACTTGTTAATTTTTCAATTTACATTAATTTGAAGGTTTAATTTTCATGTTTTTTACTGAAATTACTGTCATTTAACCCTTCCTTATTCAAGCCTTAGATTTCCTGCATGCCCCTCCTGGTACTGACCCAGTGGGCTACACTGGCAAGGTTCAGCTGAAGCATCTTTGCCTGAGCCCTGACATCAGACTTTTTGAGCAGAAGGAAATGTCCTCTAAGCCAAGTCCAGCTCCGCAGCGCCTCGCCATTTATTTTTCAGAGAGGAAAAGGAAAATAAAGCTTTATTCACTTATGAATTCAAGGGGGTTTAATAAGAATCAGTCTGTGCATGTGAAAAGCCGGATTTTCGCTGCCTGATTTTTATCTACGAGTATTTCTGATTTCTACAGAGCAAACAACATGCCAGAAGTGGGTCATTGCCACTGGCCAGGGGGGTTTTCCCCAGCACGTGACTCCCCTTTCAGTTGCTTATCTCTTCTGAAATTAAGGTTAAAGCTCAACTGCCCCTCACTCACCCTATTCTTCCACGCTTTACTTGGTTACGGCTGGAAATAAGGACGTTCTTTTTCTGTACATCAGCCGAGGTCTTTCCTCAGACAGGTACAATTTTCTCTTGGACTGGTTTCCTCACCACACTGGCTGTGCAGATTGCAGTGTACTCCCTTAGCCCTGCAATTTCCTACTATTACTGGGACTCTGGTGCTCAGAACCTCAGAAAAATAGCAAGAAACTTGCTAGAAATTAGGGCTTTGTGAGCATGCATCTTAACATATCATTATAGGACCACCTAAGTTCTTTTACAGTGCTCAAAATATACAGGTGCCAGTGCCCAGGAGGTGGCAGTGGGGCTGGGGGAGCTCTGTGAGGAGCAGCTGGGGCTGTCCCGTGCCAGCCACAGTGGGTTCTGGATGGTTCCAGTCGCCTGGAACCAGAGGAGCCAGAGGTGCCCCCTGTGACAGAGTGTGTCAGAAAGGGCCAAACATGCCTGGCAGCGAGGGACAAGGTGTGAGAGCCAGCCCTGCAGGCAGCAGGGCCACAGCAGGAGGGCTGCTCAGGGAGCCCACAGAGTCAGAGAATAATTGAGGTTGGAAACAACCTCCAAGATCATCAAGTCCAACCATCTAAAACACATTATCATGACCACTAAACCATGTCCTCAAGTGCCACATCTAGATGTTTTCTGAGCCCCTCCAGGGATGGGGACTCCACCCCCTCCCTGGGCAGCCTGGTCCAAGGCCTCACCACCCTCTCAGTAAAG
>JANHFX010028207.1:0-16122 GCA_027560015.1 Chloroceryle amazona
GGGGGGGGGGGGTGGGGGGAATAAAAGCTGCAAACAGACTCAGTTTCTCACCCATCCTTCTATTTCTCTTCTACAGGAAATTCCCAACCTATCTATAATACTGCTTCAAATTCTAGAAGACAGAAGAAAAAATGCAGCACTTGTACTAGAAATGACCACTGAGTCATTGAAAAATAGCATTCCTTTACCTAAGAATAAGATGTACTTACTCAAGCTTTCTGGTGGGGAATACAGTCACTTTATGTTCAAAACCAAGTCCTGTAGAAATTTACTGGCATGACTTTCATCCATATACAGCTCTTTGGCCCAGGTGAAGGTTTAAAACAGAGAGAATAAAACCAAAATCATTTCCATAAACACTTGCTTCAGAACAATACATTAATTCCCATGTTCCATATTTCTGAGATCATAGCAGGTATTTGATTTTATAAACTTCAATTACAGAAATAACCTGATAAAATTACTTGGCTTAAATTATAATTTTTAGCTGTTCAGTTCTCTAAAATGTATATTTTGTTACTACTATCCACTATTTTCCTGGCTTCTATTTTACCTCATGATGCATATTTTTATCTGTTCTTGGGAATATTACTACATTAACTTACAAATTATGTAATACCCGAATTCTGATAGTATCTGTGATGGTGGTGAGACACAATTACAGGATACCCAGGGAAGCTGTGGGTGCTCCATCACTGGAGGTGTTCAAGGCCAGGTTGGATAGGGCCTTGTGGAATCTGGTCTGGTGAGAGATGTCCCTGCCCATGTCAGGGGAGTTGGAATTGGATGATCTTTAAGGACCCTTGCAAGCAAAACCATTCTATGATTTCAATAGCCCAAGCACATGTTCTACAGGAATCAATTCATGGAGTAGCACACAATCATAATAAGGCAAGAATGTAAAATACAGCCCTATGCCACTAATTTATTCAGAGATTAGAGGAAGCTATTTGGTGAAGACTTACAAGATTCCATGACTATTAAACATGGATGATGCATCTTTTACAAAGATACTTCAGTTACCATATAGGTAAAATGCAAAACTCATTCTTTTTTACTGAATACATTTTAAGCAGTAAAGAAGCATTTATTCATCACCATTTTGCTTCTTAAAAATTAAAGTAAAACTATACCACAGTAAAAAAATTAATTTATTTGAAATTACTACTTAATTTCTCCAACTGAAAATTCCATGGAAAACCACTGAGATTAGAAGTCAGACCATATTAAAGCCATTTACAAGAAAAGGTAGTCAGGAATAAAAGCAGTTATGTCTTCAAACATAAAGGAAGCATTATTCAGGTACTAAAGCTTAAAAATCATGACACATTAATTTGCAGCAGCAATGTCATTGGAATGTGTTGTGAAATCACTAACATGTACATTTCCAACACACTCATTAACTTCATAGAACACAAATTAATATTTACCACAGAAAGCAGTTTTCACAATTGTGTTAATAAATCTGCCTAAGCTATCTAAGTTTGCCTCTGAAGTATTAAGGCTAAATATTGAGCTTTGGTGGAAATTATACAACAAACCCATATGCACCAGTCATTAGCAACCATGTACTTCATATACCTGTTTGAGTGCATGCATCAACATACTCTAATCCTTATTTCCTTCTGGACGTTTATTTTTTTCTTAAAACAACCTTCTAGCATACTTAGGAAAATTGTAACATGGGAAAATATCACTAACAAGAATCAAAAGGCAAACAACAGTAAAATACCCTTTTCATGCAACTGACACATGTAAAATACAAAACCAGAGGATTTCAATAAAGTAATATTTTAACTTTATAAAACAATCAGGATTGTTGTCTTGTACGACACATAGCCTTTAATAGCAATGAACTGGAATATGTATCAGATTACATCTGCTTAAAAAAAAAATCTCAAAAAAATTTTGGTTCAAGGTTTAATTTGTTTGTTTTGTTGTGATGGTTTTATTTGTTTGTTTTTAAATAATCATTCAAAAGCGGGAAGAATTAGTCAAATACACAGACTCAGACCTATTTAGTTTGGGGTATAATATGAGGAAAATGCTTCCAAATATAAGGTTACTAACCTTAAATGCTTGGTGAGCCTCAGAAAGAAGAACAAAAAAAAAAATCTCATTGTGTTTAGCTCTGAGACTGATAAAGCTACCTTGTATACCTCTGAAATACACTTCAGCTGGGTCAAATTGGAGCCCAGTGGGGACCAAGGGTCAAAAAAAGGGTTAAAAAGTGAAACAAATGTTGAAATCAAGGATATTCAGAGGTTTCTAATGACCAGCCCTGTGCTTAACTGCTGCCTTTTGGAGAGAGCAACCCTCCCCTGTTTCTGCTGCACTGTGTCTCTCTTGCTTCCATGGTCAGGAAGAACTTGATATATTGTCCCTGGAATGGGTGAGTGACTGTGGGAAGGTTCTCCCTTATGGTGGGCAGTGCTGCACAATACCTCTCTAACTTCCCTTAACAAAAGATGATGATAATGCACAGGAAAGGTTATAAGTTAGAATCTGGTAACCTTTCCAACTACCCAGAGGGAGTCCATTATATCAGATGCACTGACCATAATACAGAACCTTACTTTGTAGAAATGTGTGTCTTCTTTTTAAAATGTATGCAGTCATGCTAAGCATCTGAACAGCTAACTCCATTCAATTTTTTCAAATTACATTTTTTAAGTAGAATGAGGTACTCATAAAACACCTCCACAGTTTTGCATCTGTACTATAGAGAAACAAAATAATTTTCCCTTACAAGATTTAATGTCTTGAATATTTTACTATGTCCCACCACAGCTGTATTAATAGTGACTTTGTAAGTAAGCAAACAAAAACTCAGTTTGTGATGTTGAGAAACTGAGTGTTCCATACATTTTGCAGTGTACTATAAACAAGGAGAACAAAGAAATCAAGGAAAGCTTTATTTTAGCTAAGTAATTTGCAAAGATGACAAGGGGCAGCTCCTCATTTCCTGTACGGACTTCTGCCAAGTTTTCACAGTCTAAGCACAAGAACTATTCATGCTCCAAAGTCTTAACTCCTGTCTTCTAGTGTTCATCTTCATACAGAGATTATAACACCCTAGTTTAAGTTATTATCATGCTTTTATTTTAAAGGAAAAATATCTCAGTGACTACCATAAGCACTGTATCCAAAATATGCATTAAAAAGACAGACACCAGGTGTGTAAATTGTCAGTGTAAATAGAATTTACAAGTATGTGAAAAAGAGGAGATATAACAGAAAGTTTTACAATTTTGACTGTAATCATTATTGCTATCGACAACTATAACAAAAATGAGGCTAATAGGTGACATCACAGCTCTTTATGATAGAGCTGGTGCTTCTAGGCAGATGGACTGATCTGCGAACAAAGCTGGAGGTTCTATCTCAAAAAAAAACCCCAAAATGGTATATCTGTACTTGTAAAGGACCTTTGCAGTCTTCATTCCTTCATTTTCATCTACCTTCCCTGCAGCTGCTAATTCTGAAGCATCTTTATTTCATTGAAAATTATCTGTCAGTGACAGCTTCCAGGACAGAGGAGATTCACAGATGTATGGCACCTGTGTAGTCAGTTAACCTTTATGGACCTTTAGGTTATTTGGTGAAAAAATTGCTAGGAGAAATTCTGTCTCAGATGTATACACTTGTGCTGGGAATAAAGTTGCTGGTCATGCCGAATTTATTAGATTAATGTTCAAATTCCATACACTAATGAAGAGCAGGCTGACACTAAGAAAAAGCCATTTCTATTTAGATATCAGAGAGAAGTTCTTGACTACTAAGACTTAGAATGGAAACAATTTTCACAAATATTACTACGGACTATTCCAGTCAGTGCTACAAAATACTTGTATTCATACCTGTTGTTTCAGCCATGCCACCTGATCTCACAGAATTACAGAATACTTCACTATCCACTAAACTGTATACTTCAAGCATGCTATCTAAAAAAAGGGACTAAAACCTACAAATATACAGGTGCACAGATTTATTTTGTTCTGATTAGTGCCTATATTTTTTTCCTCCCGATAATCTAATTCTACATCATAAAAGTCTTTACCTATATTGTTGACCAGTCTTACTTCCTATACACCTGCCCTTCCCAAGTCCTAGATGTCAGATTTAATACAGGTCCTTTTGTCATGTATCACCTTTGTATCACCTTTGCAAAAGTACTAATCAAGCTTTCACCTTCATTACTCCTCCTCATGATTCACACCTATGACAAAGCCACAGAGACATAAAGAGGAAAATGATAACCAGCTTAAAATAAAATACTATCCTCAACACATGCTTATTTATTCCCATACTATATTAAAGAAATGCTTTATAAGCCTTTCTGGCTTCGATACTTGGTTGTAATATCAGCCAGAAGTTAAATGTTCCATGGGATAAAGACCATGCCTTCATCCATTAAGAAATTGCAGAGTTTGAGTTTGTTCAAACATTAAGGGAGTCAATGAAGTAATTTACTAATAAATTAGTTGTCAGAGAGCTCTGAACTAATAAACTGGCTACATATTGGTCCATAATAAACTGGAAATACACATATATCTCACATTCAGTTGTGTGAATTTCATTCAATTAGTTGAGAAATTCCTCCTCCTGAGTGTACATTAGGGTAAATGACTGTCAAAGTATTAATTATGGCTTTTCAGTCATTTTATCCTTTACCAAAAAAATTCTCAATAAGCCTAAACAATCAAGAGAGTGAACATTAGGATGAGTAGAAAGGATAGGTGTGACATGAATAAAATAACACAGCTGAAGAAATGCACAATAAAAAGCACTTTCATTCTATATCAATTTTCCTTTTTAATGTTATATAGATTGCACTTCATCTGATATCAAATTATGCAATTTCTGGGTTATTTTAATAACTACTCATAAGACTAGCTAAAGTACTGTAATGATGACAAGAAAATACATGTAGCACTACTGTACAAATACACTTTAGCATCTAGGTAAAGGGGGGAAGGAAAAAAAGTATCTGTAAATAGGAATATGTGGTCTTAAACAGAAGCTAGGGACAAGAAATCAAGACTAAAATTTGAAATGAAGATAAGTAAAACGTAAGTAAAAAAAGTAAAATGAAAACAATCTTACCTGCGCATGAAATAAGGTGGGGGGAGGTCAAGTAAATATTATTTTCACAAATGTCAGATATACAAAATAACACTCTAAGAGACAATGAGAAGGTGTCATGAGAATTTTATCCTAGAAAATGGCATTCTATTTGTTGTTGTAGAGTTAGTTACATGCAGTTCATTAAATGCTGTTAATTAAATTTGAGCTCGTTTTTTCTGGTAATGTTTGTATTTTCCTACATGTGGTATACAGTTCATATAATTGTGCATTTATTAATTTTGGAATGAAAAGGAAAACAATAAATATTTAATGAATCTGAGATGTTTCAGGGTTGTTTTTTTTAACATATCCAGTAAGAAAAACCTAAATTGATCAATATTTATGTTGTTCCCAGACAACTGTGATTTAGATGTCAAAAATATTTAGAATTAGGAGTTCATTCAACAAGGTTACTGAAGCTTGTTTCTCTTTCTTGGTTTAAAATACACATTTTTAAATTTATTTTTTAAGACTTTAAAATAAAATATTTCTCAAAACAAAATTTCTTCATATTGAAACATTTTTGTAATATTTCTTTCTGCTTCAAGGGGATTGCTTGTTTCATACAGCCCTTCAAAGCCATCAAGAGTAAAATCCATTTTCTGTGGGAAATGATTGACATCTACAACCAGTTGAAAAATACTGCAAATTAGACACAATTATGAATTAAAGGTCATTATGTATTGCCAAACAACACTGTGCAGTTAGCCTTACAAATGCTGAGATTCAGCAGTAGCATTACATATCTAAGCAATCCAAATCAATTTAATTAATGTCCTGTAAGCAGGAAGTGAACTAACATCACTATTTACTGGATATTGTGAAATTACCACTTTTCTTCCCTTAATTTTAATACCTAGGACCAAACCTGAAGAGTATCTTTTACCTCTGTTGAAGTCAACAGTAAATGCAGATACCTTATGTCTTCAAAACAGAGTGTGCTGTACAGATCATCTTTTTGGTATATTTTGCAGAATTTTACTTTCTCTAAATTACATAATTCATTTATGCTTTCTGCTGCATTTATCCTCCCTATTTCTGATGATTATTACCTTAGTCACTTTTTCTGTGGAGAGGGGGAAATCAGCCAACCAAACCAACAAACAAACCAAAACTGAAAACCAGCACTCTGAGAAGTTTCATCTTCATGTCTTAGAAACTGAAGGGTATATCTGTATGAACATTCCCTTTTGCCTATCACCCTGAGGCCAAGAACACAAAGCACCTCTGCAAAGCTCAGGTAACTCATCATCTGAAACTGCTGGCACTTGGCCCCTGGATCCTGTTCAACATCCAGTAGAGCACTGCATGTACTTTCACTATTTGATGCTATTGCTCCAGGTTTTCCTTAAAAGTTCAAAGTTCAGGGAGGCAGCAGTAGTTGGTAAGAACAGAATACTTTTGTATGTAACCTAAATAAAGGATAACTGGTAAGACATCCTACACTGCATTTTTTTAATGCACAGTTAGAACAATTACAAGAAAGTATAACTTAGATTCCTCAATACTCTCAAGAAAGACATCTAAAAAGGTTTCCACTGGTTTCAGCAGGAAATAATTGTGTTAAAGCCAAGAAATAAAATGAATTTTTAGATGAATCAAGAAAACCATATGCCACATATGAAGACTCAATATTATGTTCCAAATCCAGGGAATTTATGAAGAAAAACAGATAATACCATTTCTAGTGATTAATCATTGCCCTTCCTGGCTAATACATTTTAGGTTGAACAAATTCTAGTTCCAGTAAAGCTTGATAGAGAGGTTTCACATGTATTATATCAATGGCATTTATATTTCTCATTATCAGCCTTGAAAAAAAAGGAATTCTCCACATAAAATAGAATCAAAGAGAGGGTAAAGATGGTATTCTTTCCTGCTTTACTCTCAAAAAAGCTGTTGGGTAAGTCACATATTTTTAAACATAGATCTGAAAAGAGTGCATTTATGTTTAATTTTTCAGATATTTCTATAAACAATTTCCATGGCAATCAGAATTTGGACAAGAAAGATAGCCAGAATCATCCCAAAATCTGTATGTCACGCCTCTTAGAGACTGACAGGACCCTTTCTGGAATGCATGGAATGTACAGCAAAGTCTAATTCGTTTAAATGTTATGAATTGCACCTTCACATTAGTTGTTCCTATTTTCTCTACAGAATCTGTCAACAGACCACACTTCAACTGTTTCTTCTTGACATTAAAATTAAACATTTCAAAACTGAACTAAATTCAAAATGAAACAGAATTGTCCATGGCCTGTATATCCAGCCCACTGAGCAACTCTTAACAGCTGCAAAACTGCAGCATAGAAGGTGTTTTGGGATGATGAAAGGAGCAGCAGCCTTCCACCTTGTATTACCTAAGGATTTGAGATCATACTTATCGGGATCTCTATGGTCCCACTAAGAGAAATTATGCATGAACAGTTACTTTGCATATGTCTGTATGTACAGTATGTCTGATGCATCCCAATACAATACCGTGTATGATTTATTGCATGTGACAACATGACATTTTATCAGACTAGTCTTCCAGGTAACACAAAAAAGCCACCAAAAGCTATAAAAATACAGCACAAATTACAAATTGGTTTGGTTGTTTTTTTGGTGGTTTTGGTTTTGTTTGGTTTTTTGTGGGTTTTTTTTTTTTTTGGTGTGGTGTTTTGTTTTTTTTTTATGTTAGATTTAATGGTAAATATGTGAAATATATTACAGCAATGTCTGGATGAATTAACAATCACTGCTGGATCAAACTGAACTTTCTACCCTCATGACACAGGAAGGCACAATTTCCATACAGTCTGGGATGTTTCCATCTCTTCCAGTAATTCACAATAAAAGCATGTTATTGAAGCAGTTTAAGAATGTTTTTATTGCTGTGCAGCTTGCTTCTCTATGGCATCTTTTAGAAAATATACGGTACTGATTCCTTCTATTAGTTGGCCTTGAAAAGTAACTGCAGTTTGCTGGAAACACTTCCTACAATAAGTTAAAGGACTAGTATTTATCTTCTTTAAATTAAAGTGAAATTAAATCAAGCTATATGCCAAACAGCTCTGCCTGCCAAGAAATTTCAGAGGACTGTAACGTCTAGAAGAGTCCAAATGGGCTACAATGATGGCACAGCTCTGAGTGGAACCCAAATAAGTTTTACAGCAATGAGGATGTGTGGATAAATCCGGAACTGAAGAATAACTACAGAATATCACTCTTCAGGTCACAGGCAGCATCCTTATAGTGTGACACAAATTAAAATTACTTTCCACAGAGAATCCTCACAGATGCCAGGAAAGGTCAAGGGAGAAATGCAGTCTTTCCTTGTTGACAACCTTAAAGTATAAAACTGAATTTTCTTACGCTGCATGTATTACTCCTTTTTTGCATCTCTTTCTATCATCATATGAAGTTTTCTTTCCCATGCCATTTTTGTTTGTTTGCTTGTTTTTCCATTGACATTCACTCCCTGAATTCTCATCCCAATTCATTAATCTCATTAAAAATATCGACATGTAAATAGTTAAAATGGAGACAGGTGCATAATTACTGGGATTTCATTATTCTCTCGTTATCAATGTATTATATGATCATTCCCATTCAAGTATTATTTTATCTGACTGCATACTAAAGAAGATTTAATAGCTTAATTTTGTAGGACTTTCTATCCATACCTTTTATGGGTTTTATATTAAAAGAAAGTTTAAGTTGTGCCTAATTAACTAAATATGCAGGACACATGCACTTTGTAATGTTTATGCATTTGATATTCCTAAGATATAACAAGTATTAAAATACAAGTGTAGATTATTATGGCTGCAGATTTCAAAACTGGCTAGTCCAATTATTTCTCTAATCTCACCCTAAGGTACTACTGAAAGTAGTTTTATAACATTTAATTACTCCAGTAAGTACAGCATCAGCCATATAGCTTATGAAAACAGTACTCATCGAAATATGAAGTAGAGATTCTTCCAACTCCAGTAATACCAAATATCCCCATAGTATGATATATAGTGAATGCATAAAACCAGCAGAAAGCATGATTAACTTTTCAGCTTGTTTAATGTAAGCCACAGCAAGTAGCAGAAAACTATGCTGGCTACTGAGCACATCCATTTCCTTTTACAACTGTAAATGGTGATGGGTGCTGGTGTCTTGGAAAATAACAAGTCCAGAAAACTGGATTCACAGCTCTTCAACTGAGGTAGTTTATTATCTGGCTCTGACATAAAGAAAAAGAATTACAGACTAAATAAAAAGTATTCTAAAAACTGTAGTAGAATACACGCATTTACTCCAGCTCCGCATTAGTCTGGGATAGGATCAGGACGTTCATTAAATTTATTCCTGTTTCCCACTGGCAAATAAATGATACATTAACTATGTTCCATCAAAGATACTCCTCATATGGATTCAGTTATATACTAGCAAATAAAGAAGAATGGGTAAACTCATGTGCCCAATCCACATGAAATCTAAAACCTCAGGTCATCTTGTATTCTGACCAATATGTCAGACATCTTTTTTCTCCACTGAACTGCTATGAACCCACAAGAAAACTCAATTTACTGGAAAAAGATAAAAGTTCTTTATGGTACATACTTCTTGTCACTCTCTTCTCCCTCCCTAAATTAACCCTTTCACAAGAGTGTATAAATATATTATGGCATTTGAAAACTGCAAAAGGAAGAACTTTCTCTTCTTGCTTTGTCTGGATATAACAGAGAAGTCATTCTGTGTGTCTATCACTTGAAAGAATTCCATGAACAACTCAGGGAAAAGGAAAGATTACTAGCAGAATGGCAAATATTGTTATTTCTTTAATGTACCACAGGTTGGCAGTGATAAATATAAAGTTTCTGTTACCTTAATTAAAATTTAAATTGCTGAAAAATCTATGTTTATCTCAAATGGGTATAAATTAATATTACAATATTAATTAGCATATTATATATGTTAACATGTATTTTAAGTCATAAAAATTAAACTTTGAAAAGTACCACTTTAGAGGTCTCAATTAATGAAAATTGACAACATTTTGCCAGTTTGTCAAGTATAAAAAAAAAAATAAAATAAAACTTGCAACAAAAGAACCCATGAATACATGTCTATGTATATGGGCAAGGTAAAAACATTTCACATTTATCATTCAAAAAAGGCATTTGAGTGACTTGTGGCACTTCTTGGAGAGTTTGAATGCTTCTAATTCTAACATTTCCCGTTCTAGCTCAGCAAAAAGCCACTGTCATAACTTTGAGTGAAAACATTATTTATCTCTTACCAGATATATCTTATTCACTGCTGTCACAAACTCTAAATTTTTGATTTAGGAATCCCTCTTTCACTCTTTTGTCATTTCATCTGCAGATTTTGTCCTGGATTGATCAAAAGTAAAACTACAATGAAAGTTCATGAGACACATGGGTCTGTGGCTGCTGCAAATCAACTGCTCCACTGATCCTTCAAAATTCATTGTCCAAATTTATCAATGTTTTTTCATTTAACTGCTGAATTACTGGAAATTTGGGAAAGTGGACATTTTGTATAAGTTTCATTTCACAAAAGTTAAATTTGTCTAATACCACATATATTGGAAATATTTCAGAATGCCAGACACTATGCTGATGTAAACCAGAAAATCTATTACTTGCAATATGCAGTGGTCTTATGCAGTTGCATCACTTTGCATTCTGGTGGGGACAAGGAAATTCTTATTCGTCACCTTGATTCTAATAGTGACCAGCTTAAACTTTGAAATGTGAGTCTGAAATTCTGCATTTTAGAACGCTTCAACTACAGTGAACCCAAAGTCCATTTGAAGCTATACAACTGAGTGTTATGGGGGGGGTTTTCTTACTTTCTTCCAAAAGAATAAAATATTCCTTCCAAAATTACTTGTAGCTGAATATTTTTATTTAAAAAATAAAACATCTGTAACAAATTATTAATTTAATTTTACAGAAAACCGGCTTTACAAAGCTCTGCTACTGAAAGGCTTTATTTGGAGTCATCATTTAAAGTTGTGCCCTTTTGCTAATTTTCTTCATTAATGCAATGCTGTATGTCTACTAGAACCATTTTAAATTGATTAGAAATCATTGCTTGATCTGAGGTCCTTAAAAAGGCTTCTTCAGTAGTTATTCTGTTTTTATAAGGTCTGAATTCTATTTTATTTACTTTAAATTGCAACAGTTTCCTTATTTTTTCTCTCAAATGCTTATACTTCAGTTAAAAAACAATCCATTTTTAAATATCCAAAAATCCTAGCAGTAATTAAAACATTATCACCCTCCTAAATTACTATGGATTCATACAGCTACTTGGTCTTACACTTTTAAAAGCAGTTCCAGTTCATCTGCTTCATTTCCATATGGATCTGTGGATCCACGTGGCCCAAAAACCAATAGGTTAAAGTTCTGCCGTTCCCTGAAATGAGCTATATCTCATAATAAAGGCAAAGGCCTTGTATGAAAACTGTGCCCCAATGTTCATGGGATTCAAAGAGGTAAATTTTGCTGATTCACACTAACAGCTGAAGTGACTTACTTAGGACATTTTGTGATTAAAGACTTGAACTAGCAAAGTTCTCAAGTATGTGCTTTATTTTTAATTCAGTGGAACAATTCACCCGTGTGAAATGCTTAAATTTTTTGTTGAATTGTGACCCAAATAAAGTGAACAAGCAATGAAAAAAAAGAAGCAATAAAATTTACTTATGCAGTAAATACTCTGAAGCCTATTTCAAGAAGCTGCCCCATCCACCAGCTATGCAGCTTCAATGACCACAGGCTGCAAGTGTACTCAGATTTGCTCCTGCTAATAGTGAAAACTGAACCACTCCTATCTAGCTCCTCTCTCTTCCCTTCCCCAAGCACATGAATATCTTTCTTTCACTCTGCATGACTATCTACCTAGAGACATCGATCCTCACTTCACCTATGAAACTCAAGAGAGTAAGTGGTGATGAATTAAAGATCCAAGTTCTGTCTTCAGTGAAGATAATACAGTTGGAGGCTGATCACAAGGGATGTTCCACAGGGCTCAGTGTTGGGGCCTGTTCTCTTTAATATCTTTATCAAATATCTGGACAAGGGAATCAAGGGCACCCTCAGTAATTTGGCAAATGACACCAAGTTATGCATGAGTGTGCCTGGATACTGTACCTTTCCCCATGAATAAAGTCTCAAATTGCAATTAACTCAACCTTCATCTGTGTTTTTCTCTTTTTTCTTTATTTTCTATGGCTATTTGAAACTCTTCTACTTATCAAAACATTTTACTAATGATGTAAATAGGCTTGATCTTACCTTTTTAATCTTGATTTCAGCTTTTATATCGAGTTACCTATTTTATTCTCATGTGTCACTTTAGAATAATTTGTTATGCTAAGTACTTGCCAAATAAATAATGAGCTTTCAAATGAGTCCGTATGTAATAAGGCAAGGATTCAATTATTCCTCACACTATTAACATTTTACTACTGCATCAGGGTCATGAATGAAATTATGATAGACACCACGAGGATTTTCAAAAGCCTCAGTCTCTTACTTCTGAACGATTGTTACTGCTATGAGATTGGCATCTAATGGTCTGTAATAACGACAAAGAATAGGCAATTCTTTGTACTTATCCCTGCAACAGGACACTCTTGATGTCACAGCACCAAATATAAATTATTATAAAATTCCTGCCTACTGCTGAAAACATTTTGGAGACAAGAAAGTGAATCAAGAGTATGAGATTATGTAAAAAGATGTTTTCTTTCTTTTTCTTTTTTTTTTTTAAGACTTTGGATTAGTTTCGTTTTCTATCTGATTGTTCTTAACATTGACAAGCCACAGGTAAAGTTATAAGCTGCATTTGGGGCCTCACTGTGTGGAGGACTCTATGCAAATTAAAGTTAGTCTCCTGTACAATCCACAGAGATGACAGATCAGGAGGGAAAGAGGACAGAAACACCAGTGGATGATGTGACACCATACCACTTGCCAGAGGTGGTATGCATCCTATTCCCAATCCCTGAAGCCACCTTTGACACATTGTGAATACCAATATCTGGACTAAGGCAGTTTGAGATATATTCTTATTCACTTTTCAAAACGTAGCCTGTCTCCTGGGATTGAGTGAGATCCTAAAATATTCTAAACTCACAAATTCCCTTGAGACTTCTTTCAACGTCGCAGTAAAGAGGTGGATTATTTTCTTGAACAAAAAAAAAAATATGCAGTTCCAAGGATCTGATTTTTCACAGTTTTTGTATAGCCATTTTATTGACAGAAATGAAATGGGGGAGTGTGGGGTGTTAAAAGTGCAAGAGAAAAACCTGCCATTTGAATGTTTTCCAAATTTACAACCCTAATTAGACATTCAGCTCTCCTCCTTATTCTATCTACATCATTAGGAATGGAGATAAGGAAACAGACACTTTGGTTGCAAAATCCAGTCCTTTGCAATTCCTAAAGGCAAACAATAATCTAGCAGGATCAATATCAATGTGTCCTTGCGTACTGCCAGGCAGAAAGGATTTTCAACACCTTGGAAGAAACTAAAAACTGAATGTCCAAAACACACAGGTATTTTATCAGGTGCCACAGCAGAGCAGGAAGGCTTGCAGGAATCACCAACATCCCAGTTTTTACCAACAGAAAGGAATTTATGAAAGATTCTGAGGCCACATTGACATAATTCACCTCTAATGAGTACCTGTCTGCTTCTGAAGATACGGAATGTGAAAATTCAAAAAACCATGTCCTATACAGCACAGCTCCAGTCCAGCTATGTGAATGAATCCCTTCACCTACAGAGATCCTAGGGCCTGAAAGAGGTGTCAAATCTTTCAAAGAGTTCTGTTTATGAATGCTGGCATTGAATACCAATATCTGGCCAAGCCAGTGCTCTGTTCCAAGGCACATGTTCTACTCTTAGTGCACTTAGAGGGAAGGAAGTGGATTGCCCAGCAGATCAATATCACTGTACACATCATGTAAAATGGTGATAATGATTACAGTAGGTAGAAGACAGTTCCTTCAAGATCTCTAAGGGGCTGTGCATTTCAGGTCTTCTATAACTGTTTTTAACTGTGCCAAATAAACAAAAAGCCATATAGAAGTACCAGATTATCACTATTGATCTTAGTACTGTGGAACTGTGTCATAAATCATACCATTAACAAAACCTAGTGAATAATGAGGTTATGCGACACCATCTCTAGTTCCATTCTTTACTGTTTCTGTATTGAATTAATTTTCTGCCAAAAGTGACCAAAGAAGAAGCTGTACGTGATTCATTAAATTTAGACTCTAGATTTTAATTTTGTTCAGCTCACACATGTATGCATTAGATGCTTTTAACCTCTTTTCCCAAAATGTTTCTGTTTGCTTTTCTGGATTTCAGTGGTTTGAGTGGTGACAAAACAGAATTATACTTGCAAATTTCCCTTTACCATATCTGCCTTCATGAAATCCTAGCCAGAATGCAGCCCTTGGCACTAACAGCCTGACAGCAAGGGAATGTTATTTCCATTTGCAGTAAAAGTGTTAATGGGAAAAATCCACGTTCAGGGCAGCCATCTGAGGTCAAAGACCGTGAAATGGTTTGCAGGACAAATTGTATTTCAGTGTAGGAAACAAACACAATCTCTCACATAATTTCAGAAGATGGTATTTTCCAGAAAACCCTAAGAAGACATAGTATAAGTGAATTTCAAAGTATTCACTACTGAGCAAACTAAATCTTCAAGTTAGTATGTTAAATATAATTATGCTTTATTCATTCATTCATTCCTTTTTATTAATCATTTTATTTTACTGTAGTAATTATAGCCAAGTACATTTGCATGTGGGTTGTCAATGGAAGATGTGTTCTTTGCAGGTTTGTCACAGAAAAAGTGGACTTCAGAGAAATTGATACTATGTAATTGTTACTGACTGCACTTGAAAAGGTTACAAGGAATAAACTAATTACTTTAACATTCATAGATTTGTCCAGGAGAAAAAAATAGCTACACTTTGAAATGGATGAGCAAATAAAATACAAAACATAAGTAAATAGAGTAGGAGATTTTGATTACTCAGAACTAGACTGGAATACATTGAAGTGGACAGAAGGTTTGTGTGGATTTGGTATGAGATTGCTTTGAAACTCCATAGGTTATATGCAAGTGCCTAGCAGTATAATGAGAACATTGTTGTTATGTCTAGGAAGAAGTATAATAAAAGCGATGAGCTATATAAAGATAGTGAAAAATCTTAAGAATGAGTATTTCAATCTCAGTAATGGTCAATCTCTCAAGCTCTTGCTTAATTATAGTCAGTCCTTACGTATGCAAACCTCCCGCTAACATCAAGAAGTTTTACCTGAACTGAAGCAATCCCGGTAACAACTGCTGGACAAAGATTTTTTTAGCCCATCTGGCAAAAAAATGTGATGCATTGCTGTGTGGGAAGAATGCATAGAAGTGAAGTGTGTCTACAAAAAATCAACAGTGCACAAAAGACATTTCAATCAAATCAACCATTGTTTCACAGATAGGATCTGAAATGATGGAGTGAAGCAGAAAAAATTAAAAAATTGAGTCAGGAGGTTCCCTTCTGCAGTAAACTCTCCAGTAGAAATTACCTGTAGAACCGTAAAAGGTATTTGTTACCATTAGCAATGCACCTACAATGGCACAATAATCATCCTAAATGGAACTGTTCTCAGAAGGGAAGATGTGAATGTCATGTCATCAAAGACATTTAGCATAAGATGGAAAAGTCACAATAAGGAACACAGGAGAATGAACTGAATGGGGGGGGGGGGAAGAAAGAGAGAAAGAAGGAAAAAAGAAAAAAAAAAGAAAAGAAGAAAAAAAAGAAAAAAGAAAAAGAAGAAAAAAAGAAAAAAGAAAAAAGAAAAAGAAAAAAGAAAAAGAAAAAAGAAAAGAAAAAGAAAAAGAAAAAAAAGAAAAAGAAAAAGAAAAAGAAAAAGAAAAAGAAAAAGAAAAAGAAAAAGAAA
>JANHFX010028208.1:0-17495 GCA_027560015.1 Chloroceryle amazona
CCCCCTGTGACCAAGCCCCTTCCCCAGCCTCGCTGCCCTTCTCCGGCCACGCTCCAGCCCCTCAGTGTCCTGCTGGGAGCGAGGGGCCCAGAACTGACCCCAGGATGCCAGGGGCCGCCCCCCAAGTGCCCAGCCCAGGGCCTGGTCGCTTCCCCCGGTGCTATCTCGGAGCCCCAGCCGCAGTGCGAGCGAAGCCTCCCCGGCGCTGGGCGATAGCAGCCTCCTGCCCGGCGGGACGGGTCACACAGATACAGGCCGGTTTGTGTCCTGCGGGCCAATGTGTCTGTGCGAGGGGAATAAACACTAAAGCTGTTCTTACTGGAACCAGTTGTCCCAGTAAGAAAGAAGGGGGAGCAAGCTGTATTACAGGGGTTTTTTTAGGTGACTGTAACCAGCAGCTGCTACTGCTTCACATCACGGCGGAGGCTGAAGCAGTGACACTTCACACCCACATAAGCCACCTGCATAACAAGGATAGATTTGGTCTGAAGATAAGAAGTAGAATCACAGAAGGGTTTGGGTCAGAAAAGACCTTTCAGATGACTGAGCCTTAGCCCAGCACAGCCAGGGCACCACTAAACCCCATCCCTCAGCATCTTCCCTGCAGCAGATGGAATGATCTGTGGTGCTATGATACACGCTGGCTAGAAAAACAAACAGGACTTCCAAATTTATCATCTCTTTTTGTTGTTGTTCCCCATCTACCAGGGAATGTAAATAACAAGAGAGAGAGACATGGATCAGGAAACGTCACACGTTCCCTCCCCACCCAGGCTACACGGGGGTTTCGGGAGCTCGGTCGTGCTGGAGAAAGGATTTTGGATCTGCCAGGAACTGTGCAATGGCCGGGAGGTGTTTGTTAGAAACAGGCTATGGATTTACACAGCACGTTTAGAGCAAGTTAAACATTTGGGCTAAACCAGGCCAGTCTTATTCCCCTTGTGTAGGTGAGGAAATTAACGCGCAAAGAAACAAAACCCCCATCTCAGCACAGCTCTGAGTCAACGGCACCGGTTCCTTCTGGGAAACCAAGCCCTGCTCATTTTGAAGTGTAAAGGTTTCTGCGTGGGAGGAGGAACTAATAAAACCGAGACGGTCACTTTACCCAGGACATCCCCTGGGACATGTTTCACGGAGCGAGAGTCGGACTCGGAGCGAGACCATCGTAGCAGACTCTGCTGAGACAATCCGAGTACAGAAACCACAGCTGGTTTTTCTCATCCAGCCTCCACCATCCTGAGCTTTTGAAACAGAGGCGACGCAGCTTCTCCCCCCATTTTTAAAGGCTGAAAACCGACGGGAGAAACGTCCTGGTTTACAGAGAGAAAGTCTTCAGGGAAGGAGGAGGTCAGCCCCGAATCAGAACACCAGCAGCCAGAGCATCAGTATTTAATATAAATCTTTATGGTTCTATGTACGAGAAATGACTGCAGGAGAAACACAAGTCTGGAGAAGGCGAGTTCTCTGCCGGTTGTATTTTACAAGGTTCAGCCTATCGGTACAACGACATTTCTGCAAGTATCAAAAAAAATAATAATAAAGTAGTAATAGTAAAGCAAACAGTGTTACATTACACGGTCAAGACAACCCCAACAGCCATGTGCTTCCCCCACTGTACGAGCTCAGCCTCAGCAGACCAGCCCTGCTCACTCCCCAAGTGTTTTGAGGGATCTTTTTATGATTTTTAATGCTTGTTTTCCAAAATGCTGACTACTAGCTACGAAAAGGATGCACCTACACTACAGCTTGCCAGCCCTTGAGCAACTCCTTTAGGATTTAAGCATCAGGAACCTGACCTGACGAGGGTTTGGTGCTATTGGATCTTTAGAGCAGTCCTTTAGCAACTTCCAGGTGCCCAGGGACGCCGTCCTCTGGCGGAATGAGTTCAACGTGACAGTTGTTTTCCCAGAAAACATTTGCCTTCCTATGAACCTTCATTTGGCTTTCTCCCGCGATTCCCAGGGTGGATTTAACTCCACTCCTGAGAACAATCTCCCCCCCAAAGATGCCGATGGAACGTGACTTCTCCCCGCGAGAGGCATTTGTCTTCTCAATCCCAAGACGCTGAGCTCGCTCTGAGGAGGGGAGGACCAGGAGCCAGCAGAGCCCTGCGGCCCCACGCTCACCGCACCGCTCGCGAGTGCTTCGCCTCTTCTCTTGTTGCTCTTTGATAATGAGCATAAAGAACTTTACTGGCGTGACACGGGGAACTGGAGTGACTGCAGATCAAAGGTACCATCAGTCGTCTTTGCCACACGGATCCGTAGAGTCCTTTCTCCAGAAAAACAGATGAACTCCCCGCTCTGGTGCCAGTGGAAGATGGTCAGTTTCTCTTGGCAGCTGCTGGAAGCAGCTTGCCCCAGCGAGCCCCCATCCCACCAGTAGTTATTGCCAGTTCTCCCAGGGTTTAAACTGACCCCTGGCTGTGGACAGTTTCTGGCCTTGACTTCCATGAAGCTCCCATGTACCAGATTCTTCTCAACTCTCTACACTGGTTTCAGCTTTGCCAAGCTCTCCCAGTCCTCCCAGTGCACACGACAGGAGCACAGACAGCACTGCAAGGGGGTGAAGAAGGCCTGTTAAGTTTCATAATGCCACACACTCCAGCGTGCTCGGCCCTACTCCAGTTTTCACTCGGGAGCGTGAGGGAGGACCCCAGGGCCACCCAACATGTTCAGTGGCTCCTCAGCACAGGCGGAGGCTCCTCTGTTCTGTGCGGAGTTCCAAGTCTTGCCATGGAGTCACAGACTGGTTCAGGTGGGAAGGGACCCTGGGCCCGAGCCCCTGCCGTGGCAGGGACACCTCCCACCTAGAGCAGGTTGCTCAGAGCCTCATCCAATGTGGCCTTCAACACCTCCAGGGATGGAGCAGCCACAGCTTCTCCTCTACTTTAATATCCTAACGATGCACGTTTGGTTCAGACAACGAACAAAGGGTAGGATTGGTGCTGTGCTGCTGTAGGAAGCCAGAACCAGAGGAGAAGTAAAGGAATATGGGTATTTCCTCAGACAAGGCACAAGACCTGTGCTTCTGGACAGCTTTCCTCGCCCCACAGACAAAGAAGCTCTGCTGCCAAAGGCAATTTCAGACCGTCCCAGGCCCACATCTCTGCTCTGACATTTCCACCCGCTTCACCTTCTCGGTGCCTGTCCCCACAGGGGCTCGAGGCCGTTTTGGCCGTGCCAATCCAACCATCAGTACAACCAGCTTCGACCCGGAGCAGAGCCACGCTCGGGAAGATGTGTACAGAAAGAACAGCAACAGCGAGGGACCTGCTCCGGCAGCTCTGCCGCCAGCGGCAGGCGGAGCCAGCACCAGGTCCTGCTCCCCTCCAGGCACCCCCGAGCCGGTTATCTCCGCCAACGCCGTGACGAGCTTCCTTCAAAGAAGCTCTGTCTCCTCAGCAGGCCTCTGGTCAAGACCATGCTTGTTGAGGGAGATTTTTAATCAGGTCTGGAACCATTCAGGCTCTCAGATACATTTCCACAGTAACAGAGCAACCGTTTTTCTACACCGCTGGCGGGCGAGATGAATCGAAGGTGGAAAGGAAGGCAGTACTGCCACGGGGAGGGCTGTTCTAGCTACACGGCAACTTCAGAGAAAAAGAAATAAATTGAGCATGTACTGCCAAAATAAGTATGAAAAGCGTTATTTCACCGTCAGAACCAAGAACGCTCAAACCCAGGAGAGAATTCGTATGGATGCTGAAGATTAACACACCGTTACCCCGCGCAAGAGAAAGACCGCAAATGAAACCAGTTAAGAACTTTGGAGACGGGCTGCTCTGCTTTCTAAAAATACAACAGAACTGGAATAACCGATACAGCTCCAGGATTCGCTGCGGAAGCCCCGCGATTCTACATTCAAGACTCGAGTAACGCAGGCGGTTGAGCCTCCCCCGGCTCTGGGCGCCAGTTTTGGCGCGCGCGGTTCCCTCCGGGCTCGCGTCGGACAAGCAATGAGCGCTCACGCTCCGGACTAATAAGAGAAAAACAAACCCTGGCGGCTGATCGCTTCGCTTCGTGCAAAGACCGTTCATGCCAGAAGTGTTTTGATGTTTTGGGGACCTTACATTTCCAAGAGGGTAGGCTCATTCTGCAAAGAAAGTTCAGAATGATAAATACCAGACTTGCAGCACGTGAAAATATGAATATTTAATATGTTTACTAAGCAGTCTCTGTTACTCTCGCTCTGCATCCATGGAGAACTAAATCCCTCCATTTACATTTTGATTCCCCTCACTGCTCTGATCATCACAACACAGATACAGCTGTAAAGTGCAATGTATGCTTTGGTTTCCTTAACTAAAGAAAGCACTTTTCGAATGGTTTTAGCCAAAGATCGGACCCACGTGTTTAAGGACAATATTCCAACAGGTGATCATCTCTTTTTACAGTCAGAGGAAAGTGATGAGCTACCGAACAAAAACCGTCGCGTTCCAGGAGACCAGGGGATTTTAAAGCAGTTCTGTTACGTCAGTTACTTGGAGAAAGGTGGAAAAATCCCACCTCCAACGAGGATTTGCTGTTAAACTAATTGAAAGGAACCTCAGATTTCAATTTACATCCTTAAAGAACAACTGAAAAATAGTTGGCAAACCCTGGAGCAATTCAAATACAAGCCGACCATTTAGAAAAACAAAACAAAACAAAACAAAAAGAAGGAAAAAAAAGAAAAATATCTATAAATATTTCCAGAACCATCTTTTCGACATAAAAAGAGGAAGGAAGGGGCAGTTACAGGGTTCACACGTCTGCGCAAAAGCATATATAAAGGTAATGTTATGTACATTTTATTTCAATAAAGACATAAGACAAACAGCGTAAAGATGCCCAGATGCCCTAAAGATAAATACATTTAAAAGATTCTCATTAAAATGAATCTGTAGTATTTCTTTCCTGCAAGCAAAATACCTTTCTTTAAATACAAAAAAAAAAAAAATAATAAAAAAAAAAATCAGTATTCTGAATTGCAAATGTGTTCACTTTTTTTTCTTTGCAGAAAATCTGCCGTGATGGGTTTTTTTTTGTTTGGGTTTTTTTTTTCCTTTTTTTTTTTGTTTTTTTTTTAATGAATAAGGATTTTCCACAAAACAGGCTTGCTCTACATGCTAATTTTTTTTTAAACAGTTCAGTGACACAATGTGCTAACTACGTACACAACAGATAATATAGTAAGAAAACACTCAACCTGATGAAAAGTTAAAATCTTCATTAATACACTGGAAAAAGTTGACATAACTCATGCCTTTTAAAATCAAAAATACAAAAATTAAATGTTCTCCTAAAAAGATTTTCCTTATTTTAAGGACTCATTTGAAAATGAAGCTGCATGTAATTTGTACAATAAAATTGTACAAGTAAACAGGTAATATACATAAAAAATTAATTGACATACTTCTCAATTATCAGTTGTCCACCTTTAATTTCCAATACTGTACTTTCTTAACAAGCATACAAAATATCAAACTTCTCTTTAGAAAAAGTGCCGTTCTGTGACATCTTTTACACAAAAACAGTCTGAGCCTATGGCGTGGTAATGCAGTCGAGAGGCAAAGCATCCGCACTTTTACAAATTATACCTTCCATAAAAAGCCTCCTGAAAAGGAGATTACACCCCGTTATAAAAATATCCACCTCTGGGAGTGGCTGCATTAGAGACCCAAGGCTGAGAGACTATTTCCATCGAGCGGAGAAACCACTATGATAGCAGGGCCGGGAGTGTGTGTACCACAGGATTGCGCATGGCGGCTGCCGGGGACCCGCGCTGCCACGCCGGGTCTGGAACTGATTGGGACGCGGCGTGTGGCGGGGGGACCCTCAGCCCATGCCAAACGTCCTACAATACTGAGCCACTGTGCAGAACACTTCAAATCTTGGAGGAAACAGAAGGCAGCGGTAATTGAATTGCATCGAACCTAAGAGGTGACCAAACTAGTTCTCCTGTCAAGATCTGCGTGCACAGCATAGTCTGAGGTATTCCTTGTCCATCAGTTGGGTGTGCCGCTGCAAGGTATTGTCTGTCCAGAGAACTTGCCATCACAATGGTTTAAAATATTCTGAATATTAGTAATTCTTATATTCTTCTTATCTAGCCAGTCTCTTGATTTTTGAAAAGATTTCAACTACAGTAGAATATTACAGAAAGAAAATATAAATGCAAGGGGGGGGGGTTTCGTTCTAAATGAAACTTACGCGGGCTAAAACTAGAGAATATTTTTAAACAAATATACAGTATGCAGGCAGACGAAGCAGGAAAACGGCCATCCAACTGTTTAATAAAAATAAAAACGAAACAAAAAGTAAAACAACCTAAGAAAAGTTGGCTATTTCCAGAAAAAAAAAAAAAAAAAAACGAAAAAGGAAAAAAAAGAAAAAAAAAAAAAGAAAAAAACCCTATGAAGCGCCTCAACTAAAAGGAATGCATAATGAAATCCTAATCTAATACAGGTCAAAAATGTAAAAAGGTTATAAACCTTAAACAGGAAAAATAAAACAACTTTTACTGGCCATTCCTGTTGAAATGAGAATCTTAAAAGTAACAGAAAAGTGGCTACAAACCCACTTAGAGCACCGAACAGAGAGAAAACAAGAGTCCATTTTCAATCTCTGTTATATCATAAAATCCTGTGTTTCTACAGGTCAAACTGCTGGTGGCAGAAACAGAATTCTTTATAAACTGCAGATGTCCTGTACATAAAAAAATTTCACTGGAGTCGCACTAGTTCTAAAGACTTTTCTGCTCTAGCCTCCCTCCGGTGGTGTACTGTATTGTACTGAATGGATCCGATCTCAGATAGAGAAAGTCTCTTTCTGTAACCCTTGATTATTGTTGGGCACCAAAGATAAGAAAAGCAAGACGGGGTACAAAAATGCAAAATTTCAACAGTAATGGCAATGTTTTTGTTTTAGTCCAAAAAAGGGTCCTGCATTTTCTCCCCCTTCGGTATTAGACAAAAGGCTTTAATCGGGGGGTAGCAAGTCATGCAAGCGAAATCTGTCTCTGATGTGAGGTCGGACATCTTCGTTCTGCAGGGAAAAAGAAAGCAAAGGTGCAGGGTTTAGGAGGATGAGCACGTCTGGAAATCAGCCTTTAGCCAGGTCCCTTTCCTGACCCTGCTATGTCGGTATAAAGAACAGCAGGCGTCAACACGTGCAATTACAAAAGACTCGGAGCTGGTTCCATTACAGCTACACGCCTTGTTACTGTAACATCATTCACAACCATTTAGGAGTAACTAATGTGTGCTCTAAGAATCAAAGCCAAATAGGTTTTAGGGTTTTTTTTTTTTACTCTAAAAGCTACAGATTCTCAGCCTCATCGCGACCAAGGTGACAATTCCCCTTCTGTGACCGAGTGCTCAGTTAGAAACAACGATGGTCTGCCTGTTGCTGTGGCAAGCAAACCTTCTGTGCAATACTGCCCGGAGTAGCCCTTGCAGAAAGGGCAGGAATTGCACCAGTTGATGTCTCAAGGTCTTCAAAAAAAACCCAAACCATCTTAAAATAAGGGGAAACCCTGAAAAGAGCTAACTAACGATTCTGGGCAGCGGGTGGGGAAAAGCTGTGTAAAGGAACCACTTACCAGCTCTACAAGTTTCTCCAGAAATGGAATCAATTTTAGGAGTTCGTTGTCATTTTTATCCATGAACCAGCTTTCTATAGGAATTCCATTTGAGAGCTACAGTAAAAAAAAAAAAAAGACAAAACAAGCCAACAATCAATTGAGTATAAATCCCGTGTGGATCTTGGTTTTAAATCTAAAAATATGATTTCTGAAAGAGCATTTTGGGGAAAAATGTTTCCAAGTTGCAGGTCCCTGACGTTTGCTGCCAGCAGCTCCTTACCTGATAAGCAAAGGCTTGCGGTGAATTGTCAATTATGATCGTTTTGGAGAGATCTCTACCAAGGATGTTTAAATCCTTTATGTAATTTCCTTGTACACAAACACAATGCTCGCGGAAGAGTCGATGCCTGTGATTGGAGTAAAAAAAACAAACAAGCAAACAAAATTACTGAGACAAATTACAACATCTACGTTGCATATGAGAAAAGCTAACTCTACCGAGCGCAATTTTTTTTTCTCTTCCGATCTACTTTGCTCCTTTTAAAGAACTGTGGCCTTTTTTCCATTTGCTTTTGAGTTTTTGCTGGTAAAATTACCAGTGAAGGGGATTTTACATTAACTTACTCCTGGGGGGTTGTTTGTGTTGAAAGAGAAAAGCTCAGCTCAGATTTGCCAAACATTTGTTACCGGGGTCTTGCCTTTCTCAGCACTTCTGCAGACGGATTGACAAGGGGACCCAAACCACTCCAACGATTTGGCAAGGCCCCGGGATCAGAGAGGAGCTGCTTTACTGGGTTTTATGATCCCTTTATTTTGCTCCAGCTGTTGCAGCGCAGGCCTCCTGCGCCTGTTAGAACACAAAGTATCGGAAGAAAAGTTTCCTCTTTATGTTACCTCCGTTCGCAATTAACCTATTTTGGTTATTAGGGCTTGGAAAAGAAAAAAAAAAAAAAAAGCCTCCGGGCCAAAACATTCCATCAACTTCTTCCTTTCCAATTAGCCTACTCCCTTTTAATTTATTACAGAAGAAATGGGTGGAGAGAATAAAAGGACTCAGATTAAAAAAATACCCGGAATGAAACCCGGAATAGCAGCGTAGCTGTGATTTTGGAACAAACTGAGCTGCACACAGCGGCGGGGCTCCGCACTTCCTTTGAGGCTGCTTCTATTTTTCAATGAAGTTTTTTAGAGGCTGTGCAGAGTGTGCTTAATTCATGGAGGTCTCGAGCTCCTAACGTTGCTAAGGAGGAGAATAAGCTGATGCCTCGGCAGCAATGGAATTTATTTAAAGGCTCTGAGTCACACGTGTGGCGTGCCTGCCAAGCCCACCTCTAGGCTAATGTCACAACTCATCCTGCCTTGATGTCAGCCTTTCGCCTGCACACGAATCACAACCAAATCCAGCAGTCACGTGGACCTTGCTGCCGATTCTCTGAATGCTGTTTGGCCGGGTATTAGCATCTCCTTCCTCCTCCTCGCGCAGCTGGAATGCGGTCCCGAGTGGCAGGCGTGCTGCATGGAGGGTTTTAACGCTGCGGCCGCACGCGCAGGCTCATTGCTGCGGGTGCAAATATCCCCCTCGTTCACAGGTCCCGTGCGGGCACCCGATTCAGCTGGGCTCAGATATTCCAGTGACTGAGGGGATCTCAAAGTCTACTTTTGTTTGCCCATTCAGTGGGAAGGAAGTTAACCAAACCCAGGCTAGGGTCCTGTTGAGCGTACCACAAAAACAAGCAATAAAATGACTGTTGCTGGATGAAAACGAGTGAACAGCTTTATCTGTACACTGGGACCCAGGGAGGTGCTCTGCCAGAGCTGTCCCAGCTACAGGATTTCTCCAGCTCTGACCCTAGCTGGGTACAGTTGTTCACTGCCCTTACTCGGGGGGTACACCCTGAGAAGACTCCTCTTTGGTATCAAGCTCCCCATGTTAACAGTTTGCCTTCCAGATGAGAGTAGCAGAAAGAATCTCATCCAGCAGAATTTCTTTCTGCCATAAGGAACTGCTCTTTCAGAAACGCCAACTGCTTCCGAAGGAGGCTCAGGATTAAGAAAAGGAATGCAAAACCAACCCAACCCTACTGCAAAACCCACAAACAACATCATTTTGGGATGGAATAAGAAACAAACCCACGGTGACTGTAGAGAGAACGACGTAATTCCTGATTTCTAAAGAATACACCAAGTTTGAACGGAATCCGACAGTCAGCCCGGTTCCCTCACTCGCAAAGGGGGATCCCGAGCAGCTCCCACACAGCTGTGGCACCCAAGAGGTCATTCCCCGTGAGCAAGCCCAAGGGGCGGGTGCAGTTTTGGCCGCAGAGGGCAACGCAAAGCTGCCGGGGTTTATCTCGTCACCGCGGCAATGACTCGATCCCTTCGTTTCATTTCTCTCTCTCTCAGGCCAGCCAAGCCCACAGAGATGAGCTGAGCGAGCCCCGCCGGGATAACGAACACGTCGCCATCACTTGGGCGTCGCGTCTCTTCGGACCGAGCGCCCCGATTGCTTCACTACTTCCTATTTTTACCTGACCAGTTGCTTTTTAGGGTCTAGAATGTTCAGTAACTTGTCTGCGTACACCTTCTTAGAAGCAGTAAAAAGAATGATCTGTGAATTAAAAGGGAAAAAACAATTATTATAGAAGCAAGTACGTGAATATAACTTAATGATGAAACCCAAAAGGTAGCCTCTAATTGTTCTCACCTCATAAATCTGAGACATACGTTCCAGGAATTCTCGGAAGAATGGCCTTAACCGGACATAAACCTGAAGCAGAGATGGAGTTGATTAAGGATGTAAAAGACTTCAGCTCTCACCTGCCATGCTAAGTACCAGTTTGGAATGATTAGGTCAAAACGAGCATTGTGAATCAAGTAACCAGCAAATATTAACTCCCTGCAGAAGAGTAACGCAGTTAAACCAATATTACATCAGCTTAATTAGCTTGCAAACAGCTGTAAGTGAAAGATGATAGAGTTAGGCTTAGTAAATTTATTGGAAAATTGGATGGAATTAGAAATAATTTCAATTAAAATATAAAAATTGGACAATCTCTAAAGAAAAAAATGAATCTGGTTGCTTTGAGAAAACATTTTGAAACAGCTTTCACCAGGTGGGCAGCACCGGTTCGACCACCAGCTAATGTGAACCAGCACACAAACTACTCCATCTTAACAGCCTTCTCCACTGCCAGTTACACAGCCAACAGGGGGGTGTCAGAAACGATTACAGGAAAAGAAAACAAAAAAATGAAAAAACCCTTCAGCTGGACCGTATGGAAGTCTGGAAAAATACCACCAGCGCAGGACTGCACACACACGTAACTTAGTCCCCGCAAAAAGCTGCAGAGCCACGAGAAGAGATACCAAGAATCAGGAGAATTCTGCCCCTCTCTGAGCTCAAAACACAAGATTTTTGCTCACAAGGAAGCGTCTGTATAAATCTGCAGCTCTTTCTTCACCCATTTTCTAATGGCCAATGAGGAATACGTTTAAATTTACATTCAGATCAGTGAATCCTCACAAAGGATTTAAACTGATTCGTATCAAGTTTACACATGGACACAGCCGAGTGACCGGAGGGGCAGAAAAGGGCAATAGTTTAAGTGAACACCAAATTTCCCATCGTTAGCACATGCTGCAATAGATCTCAGTCCTGTCAAGGGAGAACCTCTTTCCAAGCCAGTGTGAATTTCAGTAGTAAAGAGGTAGCACTGGCAAAGCATGCAGCAAGACTAAGGGCTGAGACAGAAGGCAGCTAACGCCAGGCTCTGAAGGCATCTTCTACCTAGAAAGAGACAATCAACCAGTGCAGATGGTTCTCTCCACCAGGAGAAGAAAGTGAACAGCCTGTGAGAAGCTGTACCTGGCTGAACTGTCAGCAGTCCTGCCTCAACCTGCTGGCAAGGAGACAGGCGGCTGCTGCGGACACCATCACATGCTCCTGAAAATTAACATCCCCACCTGCAATAGGTGACCACCATTTCCACCTGGAATGGGTGACCACCACCACCATTTCCACCTGGAATGGGTGACCACCACCATTTCCACCTGAGATGGTAACAAACACGTGGAGAGAATTCCTATGTTAAAGGAAAAAGTCCATATTTTCCTATGCGTATTAATTACCTGGTAAATGACATCTTGAAAAAGAACTGGAAAAGTGAGTGCAGCATCTTCTAATTCATTTAGACTACAGTGCACTAATGTTTCATCCTATTAAAGAAATAAAAGATGGTATAAAAGAGAGAAAAGGTTGTGCAAATGTTGAAACTGGAATTAGTTTTCTGTTTAAGGTAGGCTTATTTAATCTGGAAAATTCATTTCTGTGCAAGTGTTGTCAAGATTGAAGGAGGATTCTTAGAATGAATTATACATTTCATTAAGCTTGCAGGGTTTTTTAAAACCCACTTTGAATTGTGTGCTAGGGGCATAATTAGAAGAAGATATTTTAATTTTGTAGGCCGTCCTGCCATCCAGTTGAAACCTGCATCTGCCAGTTGGAATGATCTATCCATTCATACAACCACGAGAGGACATGCCAACTGATCCTGGTCATGATAAAATAATGCTCCTCACTCTATTCACAGGGTCAGAAACAACTTTCGAACCAGAGAGACAAAACCAAATTATTAGGAAGACAAAGATTTTTTCCAGGAATAATTTTTAAAATGGGATTTGTGCCCTCTAAGAATTAAAAGATTCATTCTTGACATATGGAGCTGAATTTGCCCCTTTATTACATCTCATTTTCCCCCACACTGAATTTAGGAAAGCTTTATGTTTGAGATGAGAAAAAATTTAACAGGTTCTTAAGTATCCAACCAAAACAACAAATATGCTCTTTTCACCACTATAATTTCTTTCTAAATGCAGACTATATTTAACTAAAAGGAATAAAATCTGTGTAACATTCAACAAGGCCCTTTTGTTTAAGGCAAACACTGCTAATCTCAGCACCAAACAAATGCTGCACCCCCTGTTTCTGGTGTGTGTTGTAAAGATAGTTACCAAGTCTAGGACTAGTGAGAATTCAGGTGTGCTTCTTGTTTTGAGTGGAAGAGCTGGCTTCCTGTTGAGCTGTTCTTCTGTTAGTGGTGGAACATGTTTGATGAAATAATACCTGAAAAGAACACAGATTTGGCTGTCGAAATGGATACACATTATTGAACTGGTAATGTAACCCAGCTCAGTATTTCCAATACTTAAGGCTGCACGAGAAGTAAGTATTTTAAATTTACACCACCCCCCCCCATCAATATACAGTTATTTTTTTAAGTCAAGAGCTTTGGGAATTCATTACCACACTATAAAGATGTTTCAGTTAAAAAAAAAACCCTGACTTAATCCAATACCCCAAACTATCAGTTAATTTTTTTCAGTACAAACATTATCACTTACGGATCAAAGACTTCCCAGTCTTCTTCATAGGTGGCTTCTGCATGAGCTGATGAGTAGCCACTATCTGGAGATACTGGTGCTAAAATTCAATGAAAATGACCAAAACAAAAAATAAAACAAAAAACCACAAGAGCTAGTCTTATTAGTGCAGCTGTTACAAGGGAAAATGTGTACTTTCTACATGCGGGTCACAAACACCAGTGAAAACACTCTCCCTTCAGCCCCACTCTCTCAGCCTTCCTGAGAAACGGCGGCACAGCTCCTCAGGAAGCCACCCAGGAGCTTGATGTCACCTCCTGCTACAGAGCTTCACAGCCTGGCCAAACCAGAAGCACCCGTATGATGCAGCGTGGCATCCGTACATCCCCGGGTGGCATCAGCTACCTGGATGCAGATCCCAGCCTCAGAAGCAGCCTTCCTGGCAGTGCTGGGTTAACGCTTGGACGCTATGGTCTTAAAGGGCTTTTCCCACCCAAAGGGTTCTGTGATTCCAAAGGCTGCCAGTTTCCCTCCCGTGGCCAGCAGGTCTGAGGCATGCATTTGTAACTAGAAATGTCTTTCTGCTGCAATCTCTGTTTTCCTTTGAAGGAACATTATGAGGTCAGCTGTGTGTTACTGGGAATAGATGGGACTTGCCAAAACCCTGTCTCTGGTGCACAAACCAGATTTGCCTATTAATCATCAACTGCTAACACCGCTTGCGTGCCCGAAGCAAATGGGAAATACGAACCGAGACAAAAGGCAGGTGCTGGGATTCCCCTGGAGTACAAACCACGCAGAGCTTCCCTGCCCCAGCCCAGGACAAGCACACCTTTCTTACCTGTAAGCGGCGGCAGGTCGCGGTCGTTTGTTTCCTCCACTTCTTCTAAACCATTGTTGACAGCAGACCTGACCTGCACTGCCTGGCTAGTGTAAGCTGCTCCATTGGTCGACGTTGCAGTACTTGTGGTAATCTCATCGACCTGTTCCATATCAAGCTGTTTGACTATCTCTTCAGCTTCCACAGCTTGTCCGGGAGAATCCGATCCTGATGTTCCTGAATGAAGAGTTCGGGATGCTCAGAGTCATTATCAACCACACACAAGAAGATTTCAGAGCAAGGGACGATAGCTGCATTCGACTCACAGCATGAAAATAAGAACCAAAATGAAGACTGTGACAAATGCCTTTTATGCCTGGGACAAGGAAATTAATAACAATTTTTGTTCTTTTCTTCTTTAACTAAAGGATGTGCCGCTAGATACTTACACCCGTGAAAGGAACGCTCTAGTGCATATAAACTTACTCCTTCTGTTGCTATTGCTCAACCCTCCTAAGAATGAAGGAGCTCTTTATCTGGTAGTAGGAACTCTTGGTGTGTAAATCAGAATAGAAACTGCACTGCTCTTGAAAACAGCTTTTTCTTCAAAGAAAAAAGAATCATTCTTAGCTTTACCGCTACTGGCTTTTTAAATAATACTCACCATTTTTATTTGCTGGTGAAAAAAAATTGAAAACAGGAGAAAAGATGGTTCCCAGTAACGTAGTTCGTGGGGGGCTGCCAGTGGTTGGATTATCTTCTAGTTTCCCATTTTGCTTTACGTGCTGGTTTGTCATTTCGTAACTTCCAGCTTCTGTAAAAGACAAGTTACGAAGTAGAATCACAGAATCGGAGCAGGCTGCTGCTTTCCACCCTTCCACCCCTCCTTTAATGTTATTATCTTCACAACGGGGAAGATCCCTCTTGGTCATGGCTCAATTTGGTCAACAACAACAACAATTAGCCTAAGTATTTAATTTTTATAAAGCTAGCAATTTACTATCAACTTAAAACCAAAATGCCCATTTTCAACACCATCTTAACACCAGAAATTAGGAAGCATTCATTGTTCCTCAAAGTGTGCTAAAGATTAATAGATTATAGCAGTTTAAATCCTTTAAATGGGCTTGATGATGCAAGACAGACTGTGCAATGCTGGGCACTGTCAGGGGACTCCACTAGATGGAAACAAGAGGAAGAGTCAGCGGAACTCCAGGCTGAAGTCCAGGACAAAGAGCTAAATCAAATCACTAGCATTGCCTTTTCAGATTTTATCTTTCTTTAAGTTAAATTAGTTCCAAAATAGCCAGTCATGACCCGAACCATTCTTACAACGGTGCAGCGGAGGTGTCTGAGGAGTAATCTTGGAACTGTTGCTTACAGCCTTAGAAGCCTCGTTTAGCTGCTGTTAGCTCAGCCGTGCTCTCTGAAGTCAACCAGAGCCCCCCCCAACCTCCAGCACCGGGGAAATGTCCCGTAGCAGCCGGGATCCGCGAGACAACTCGAGTCACCGCTCGACGGCCACGAGGTTCAGTTAGAGTGTTTACAAACCTCCATTCATCTGACTTTTCCGTCGTACTCGGGAGATCTGTTTATTAGGCTTTTCTCCTGTTTGAGGTGTGGATGTAATCAAGTTGTTATCTATATCCCGTTCAATTCTACTTCTTTTTGCAGGATTTTCTCTTTCTTCCTTAATATAGAAAAGAGGGGAAAAAGAAAAGTGCTGAAGAGTGGCTCTTTCCTCCATGGAGCACTACCAGAGGTTTAGCTGTTAGAGAAAGTTTCACAAAAGCTCTGGTTACTGTTCCACGTCCAGATGCACAATATGCAACCTGTACCCGGCAGCTGGAATTTTAAACTCATTGAAAGTTGACACAACTCGAGGTAAATAGCAAAGGAATGGGAAAGGAACCTGTACTTGGAACTTCTGTAGCAGAACCCCCTCTCTTTAAGCACTGTTTCACCAAATCGCCAATTTATAGACGTTTAAGTGCTACAGAGTTTGGGAAATGTAGAGACGAGGCAACTAAAATGAGCCAAAACTTGGTTTCTCTGCCTGTGAAACACACAGGCAGGGAACTGCCCAGTGACACCCAGTGTGAAATCCTCTTCCATGCTCCCTTTGTTAAACAGGCTGCTGAACTGCAGACAGGTACAGAGCCTGCTGCTATTCCACCTCTGTCGGACAGCACACGGCAGAACTTTGCTGTCAAAAGTGCTGGAAACAAGGGCAGTGACCCAACAACCCTTCTTACCTCAAAGTAAGTGACTGTCCTTCCCTGTGGCACTTGCACGAGTGAGACAGAGCCAGTCTGCATGTTTTCCATGCACGAGTATGTGTAGGCACACATAAGTAAGCCGGGTTTCTAGCCCTTTTTCCCCAAATCACCTGCTAGAACTGTCTGAAATCTACAGCACGAGCATACAGAGGATGCTGAAACGTAGGGTGTAAGACAATCAAATCTCAAAATAACTAACAAGCTGACAGACCAGATCAAAGTTAATTAAAATCTCAGTTTCAGAACTGCAACACTACCTCTCTGGAGCAGCAGTTTCACACCTTTAAAAAGAAAAAAATGGTTTGCATGCTCAAAAACATAAATAGCTCCTTTAGAAAAATCAACCCAAACCCCAGCTAGCAGAACAGTGGTTAAAAGATGCCTGGAAATGTCTTGATACCCTGCTCAGAAGACCAGTGAACACCACCGATCTCAAAAGCTTCCTACTGGCGCTATCCTTGACCAACAACCTTGGTGAGAACAATCTAATTACTACCTCTTAGAATTAATAATACCGTATATACCATAAATCATCGTACAGGAGAGGAGACGGATGGCTCACTGAGCAGATAAAAGACCAGTAAGGGATTCATCTTCTAGGTCATTTGTTCAAATGTTCAACAGCAGGGGAAAAAATGAGAGAAATTAATTAACTTCTAAAGGCCATCCATCGGCCTTCAGAAAACGAGTTGTGCTCTACGGAAAACAGAAGGGAACGAGGAAGTCTGGCCGGTGGCACCAGCAGAGGCGGAAAGACCCCGCTAAACGGGGAGACCCCTTCCATCCTCTGGCAGAGGAGCTGTCATGATGCGGTAGGAAAGTTCACGCTGCTCTGCCCGTGTTCTACTAAGCCATAGGATTGAAAGGTGAAATTAGATGTAAAGTGATTGAGCTACTTGGTTTACACGCTGGAAACTGTTGTGCAGATACGGAATCAACTTATCCGTGGTATGTATTTATCAAGCAACCTATTGGAATTCTGTGACTGTCAATTCACTATAAACTATTACCAACAATAATTGTGCCGTAAGGAACAGGCAGTGTCACGCCAACGGAACGTTTTGGTTGGGTTTAGGTTGTCACCAGAAGCCACGTGTGTGTTAAGAATGGCCTGACCTACTGGGGCCAGCAGGAACGACGACACGCGCCAAGGCAATGCCATTTCTGACAGTGCTACAGCCCCCAAATCAGGCAGGTCCAAGAGGACCCTGCAACAGGAAGGTCTGCAGAGAATAAAAATGTTAATAGCACTTCCTGCACACACACGTGTGTCAGATTGTCTGGGCTATCAGATTTGTCACAAGACATCTTTATGATACCAGATAAATGTCCTATGAATATGACTGGAATCACAGAACCACAGACTGATTGACTGGCAGCCACCACCTCTCTGGGCAGCCTGGGCCAGGCTCTCCCCACCCTCAGCACCAACAATTTCTCCTCCTCTCCAG